>CAUYQU010057685.1:0-16158 GCA_963574635.1 Cheracebus regulus
GGACTTCAAACTATACTAGAGGCCTACAGTAACAAAAACAGCATGGTATTGGTACAAAAACAGCACGGTATTGGTACCAAAACAGAGATATAGACCAATGGAGCAGAACAGAGGCCTCGGAGGCAATGCCACACATCTACAGCCATCTGATCTTTGACCAACTTGACAAGAAGAGGCAATGGGGAAAGGATTCCTTTTTTAATAAATGATATACGGAAAACTGGCTAGCCATGTACAGAAAGTAGAAACTGGACCCTTACCTGACACCTTACACTAAAAGTAACTCCAGATGGGCTGAAGACTTAAACATAAGACCTAACACCATAAAAACCCTAGAAAAAAATCTAGGTAAAACCATTCAGGATATAGGCATAGGCAAGGACTTCATGACTAAAACACCAAAAGCATTGTCAATAAAAGTGAAAAATGGCAAATGGGACCTTATTAAACTCCACAGCTTCTGCACAGAAAAAGAAACAGTCATTCGAGTGAATCAGCAACCAACTGAATGGGGAAAAAATTTTGCCATCTACCCAGCTGACAAAGGGCTAGTATCCAGAATGTACAAAGAACTAAAACAGATTTGCAAGAAAAAAACAAACAAGCCCATTCAAAAGTGGGCGAAGCATATGAACAGACACCTTACAAAAGAAGACATACCTGAGGCCAACACACATAGGAAAAATGCTCATCATCACTAGTTATTAGAGAAATACAAATCAAATCTGCAGTGAGATACCATCTCACACCAGTTCGAATGGCAATCACTAAAAAATCTGGATACAACAGATGCTGGAGAGGATGTGGAGAAATAGGAACACTTTTACACTGTTGGTTGGAGTGTAAATTAGTCCAACCGTTGTAGAAGACATTGTGTTGATTCCTCAATGCCCTAGAAATAGAAATTCCATTTGACCCAGCAATCCCATTACTGGGTATATATCCAAAGGATTATAAGTCATTCTACTATTAGGATACATGCACACGAATGTTCATTGCAGCACTGTTTAGAACAGCAAACACTTGGAACCAACCCAAATGCCCATCGATGGCAGACTGGACAGGGAAAATGTGGCACATATACACCTCAGACTGCTATGTAGCCATAAACAATGATGAGTTTGTGTCCTTTGTAGGGACACGGATTAACCTGGAAACCATCATTCTCAGCAAACTGAAACAAGAACAGAAAGTCCAACATCACATGTTCTCACTCATAGGCGGGTGTTGAACAATGAGAACACATGGACCCAGGGAGAGGAATATCACACACTGGGGTCTGTAGGGGGAAATAGCAGAAAGGTAGTGGGGTGGGGGGAGTTTGGGAGAGAGAGCATGGGAAGAAATGCCATATATAGGTGATGGGGAGGAAGGCAGCAAATCACACTGCCCTGTGTGTACCTATGCAACAATCTTGCATGTTCTTCACATGTACCCCAAAACCTAAAATGTAATTTTAAAAAAGAGTGTTTAAACCTTTTCTATCCAAATAGTGAGTGATATAAAAGTATGTATCAAAAGTGCTGTTATGTGCAGTTTGCGTTTAGTTTTTAAAACTGTGTATTTATATTTTCTTAAAAGAGCTACATGTTGGCTACATGTTTGGAAACTTTACGTTTTAGATTCTACAATAACAGTGCTTTAAAGTTGTTGAAAGAAGATAGCACGTTACATCGAGTTATGGACAGATTTGTAGGTGTGGTTTTTTTTTTTTCTTTTTGCTGTTGTTTTGTTTTATTTGTTTTTCTGAATATTTCTATGTTTGTTTAGGGTTTAGTAGGCTCATAATGTCACTTCGTAGATTCTACAAAAAGGGTATATAAACATCTTTAATCAAAACATAGGTACAGTTCTGTGATGTAAAATAACACATCATAAAGCATTTTCACAGGTACCATATTTCTATTTTGCAGGCTAAATAATTGTATGTTTTCATAAGGCCTCAATATGCTTGACAATCTTCCTTCTTACAGTCTCCAAAAAGAGAGTTGGAAACTTTTTCATAGAAACGCAAGTTCTATTACGTGATGTCAAAGAGTGCATAAGAGAGTATTTTCACAGGTATATTGTATTTAGTTTTTAATACTAAAATACTAAATATTATTATGTTAGGGTTGAATATGAGAATGTTCCTAAAGAGCACAATACGCTTGGAAATGTCACTTTATCGATTCTACAGAATAAGCGTTTGGAACCTGTTTCATAAAAACACAGGTTGTCTTTCATAGTATAAAGCAACACAGCACAAAGCATTTCCACTAATAGCCTGTTTCTAATTTTGGGGGTGAACATTCATATTTTCTTATCAAGCATCAATAGGCTCACAAAGGTCACTTCTAGATTCTGTAATATTTTACTGAAAGGGCAAAAGCTGAAAGCATTCCCTTTTAAAACCAGCACAAGACAAAAACAACTTTTCTCAGCTCTAATATTCCACATAGTATTGTGAGTTATTGCAAGAGCAACTTGGTAAGGAAAAGAAATAAAGGCTATTCAAATAGGAAAAGATATATTCAAGTAGCCCCTGTTTTCAGATAACATGTAAATATTTAGAAAGCTCCATTATTATAGCCTAAAACTATTTTTTTAAGCTTATAAGCAATGTTAGCAAAGTTTCAGGATATAAAATCCACGTGCAAGCATTACAAGCATTTCTCTACCCTAACAATATACAAACAGACAACCAAATCATGAATGAAATCCCTTTTACTGTTGCTACAAGATAAGAAAATGAGAAGAGAGCTAATAAAAGTTATGACTGACCTCTTGAAGGAAAACTACAACCCACTATTCAGAGAAATAAGAGAGGACATAAACAAATGGAAAATCATATCTTCCTCATAGATAGGAGTAATCAATATTGTGAAAATGGTCATACAGCCCAAAGTAATTTATAGATTCAGTACTATTCGTATTAAACTATTATGGACAATCTTCAAGAATTAGAATAATCTACTCTAAATCTTATATAAAACCAAGAAAACCCCTCTGTAAAGCCAAGCCAAACCTAAGCAAAGAGAACAAAGGCAGAGGCATCACACTACCTGATTTCAAACTATACTACAATGCTACAGTAACCAAAAAAAAAAAAAAAAAAAAAAAAAAGTATGGTACTGAAACCAAATCAGACAGACATATAGACCAATGGAACAGAACAGAGACCTCAGAAATAACACCACACTTCGACAACCATCTGATCCTTGACAAAACTGTCAAGAGCAAGCAATGGGGAAGAAATTCTTTACTTAAATGTTTCTGGGAAAACTGGCTAGCAGAAAACCAAAACTGGAATATTTTCTTACACGTTACACAAAAATTAACTCAAGATGAATTAAAAACTTAAATGTAAAGCCAAAATCCATAGAAATCCTAAAGGAAAACCTGGCAATAGTATTTAGGACATAGGCATGAGAAAATACTTTGTGATGAAAATGCCAAAAGCAGGTCAGGCACAGTGGCTCACCCCTGTAACCCCAGGGGTTTGTGAGTCTAACACAGGGATATCACTTGAGGTCAGGAGTTAAAGAGCAACCTAGCCAACATGGTAAAAACCAATCTCGATTAAAAATACAAAAATTAGCCAAGTGTACTAATGGGTCTAAAACCCCAGCTACCCAGGAGGATGCAGAAAGGGAATCACCAGAACCTGTGAGGTGAATTTTGCATTGGCACAAAATCATACCAGCTTGGGAAACAAGAGCGAAACTCTTTCCCCCACGCTCCACAAGAAAAAGAAAAAAGAAAAAGAAATGCAAAATGCAATTGCAATAGCAAACAAAATTGACAAATGAGATCTAAATAAACTAAAAAGCTTCTGTGCAGAAAAGAAAAATCCACCTATTATCAGAGTGAAAACTATTCTCTTAACCATGTTAATTATCAACAAGTGTGTTAACTTAGGACTTCTGTTGTAAAATCTTGAGAGTAAAAATGTGTGATGGACAGAGGGTCTTGGTGGCTTGCTTGCATTTTGCCCTCTGAAAGCAGCCAACAGCCATCATCCCTAGCCCAGTTGAAGCACTGTAGTAGTGTGAGAGTGGATTCCTTCATCCATTGTTGAGTCAGAGTCTACAGGTCAGACTTCCGTAGGTGATGACCCATGTCTCATGTCGTGACCCCAACGTGATCAAGGGCACAAGTGATGTTCCATGTGAGGAAACTTGAGGTGATACCCATAACAGGCGATGATCAAACACAGAGCAAACTGACATGATAAGCACTGCAGAGAAAAAGAAAGAGCGCATCTCCAAAGACAAGAAAGTGAAAAAAACCACATGATCAGGTCAGGTCAAGAGGCAAGTCATTGGTGCCCACTGGGGATTTCCAATCTTAGGAAAGCATTTTTTTCAGGCTAGGATTTATCATGGCATACCAGTTATCAGCTCAGCAGATAAAAGTACAGAACATCTCAAGCTGCTTTTTCCCTCAGCCCATGGTTATTGCTAAAGAGCACACTGGACATAAAGCTCTGGAAACAAGCGGGGAGGAATCATGCATAGCGGCATCTAACAAGTAGCAAAAAGAACAAAGAAACACTGCAACTATAGAAATTTATTTTAAGCAAGGAGCATTACAGAAAGAACTCTTAGCCTGCTCATTGATTGATAATCATTAGGGCAATCAAGTATATAGGTTTATAAAAATATAAGAAAAAGGTATTTCGGGCCAAAGATGCATGGCCACAGGAAATGAAATAAAATGGAGAAAAGGCTCCACAACTGGGAAACTTCACCCAGGCCAGCAGCTTCAGCCATGTGGGAGGAGGAAACAGAGCAAGTGAAAGGTGTCACATGCAGCCAAATGAGTGGAGGAAAGGAAAAAAGAAAAGAAAAAAAAAAGAGGAGAAAGCTCCTGGTGTTCAAGCAAACAGGCTTGACCCAAGGCCAAAAACTGGCTGGGCAGTGAGAACAAGCGGCACAAGTGGAAAGCAGGTAGCAGCACCCTTTGCTACTGCACTGCTCTCTGCAGGTGATGCAAAGTAAAATTTCATGCGTTCTTTATATTCAAGCCACATCCCAAATTGTCATTTTCTGCTAAGATTTAAGTAAATTTAAGGATTTGTAAGACCTTTTTCTATATTAGCCACTGGCGTTATTGCAAATCTGCTCTTAATGTGGCTCTTTTAAAATCTAACTTAAGTAATACAGTATTTTTTTGTTGTTATTAAAATTTCTCTGAACCGAGAGAGATTACATCTTGTTCATGAATTAGAAAGGAGCGATTAAAAGCAAGCCATATACGTTAGCTCATCAGTAGAAAAAGAATTCAGTAACTAACTGATAAGTTGCAAAATCTGTTTTATATCTTAAAAGGCAACACGACTAGCACAAGCCTTAATTATCCTTTATTTTGTAAATCTAAATGTTAAATTTGCTATAAAAGAACTTTCATGAATTAAAGAGCCGTTAAAAGCTAAGCATGTTAAACTATACATTATCCTTTAAGAACTTTAAGCCAAAATACATAATATTTGTTGAAATAAGAAGTAAAAATTTTGTGCCATTTTCAGAAAGAAAAAAATAAAATTGGATGTGACTGTGGTAAAAGCGTATGCATAAAAGACTGGTTTGAGATAGTCTTTGTTCAGCTAGTGAGGCACTGTTTTCAGAACAGTTTGCCACTTTAAAGCCCAAAAAACATGGTCAGCCTGAACTCAATAGCAAGATTTAGAGCTATTCAGTCTGTGACTTTAAGCACATGGTTAAGGTATATTTTTTAAATCTCTGTTTCCAGAGATGCTTTCAGATTTCCTTTTAAACTTCATGTTACCAATTTAATCTTGTGATTTTAATGATTAATGCAAATCAGTTACTAAACCAAAATCCTGATTTTATCAAGATTCCTTTAAGGAAAGAGCAATGCAAGGCCTTATGGTATGTCTCATGTCTAATGCTTTAACACTGTTTACTGTTGAATCAGGCAAATAAGGAAAAGCTGCAGTCTGGAAAAGGTGACATAATTCACTGCCAGCAGTCAGAGACCTGAAATTGGAGCTGTAAATCTAGCATTAAAAACTTGTTCTCCTCGGCCCACAAACATTGTAAGTAACTTGGCTTACTCAGTTTACTTACTACAAAATCTTGAAGCAGCTTTAATAAAGTCTAATCTTAAGCCCACAGCTCACTGCCCAGCCCATTAGCTTATGGCAATGGACAAGCAGACTTACAAGTGATGGCATCACTGCTTAACCAAGACACAGAAAGATTAGAGGGAGAAATAGAACCAGTGGAGAGAGAGAGAGAGAGAGAGAGAGAGAGAGAGAGAGAGAGAGAGTAAGAGAGAGGGGGTTAAGAAAGGCAAAAGAGAAAGACTAAAGGAGATAGACATTAAAAAGAGATAAATGGGAAGTGAAAAAATAAATATTTAAAAACTTATAGATATTTGAATGTACCATTAGGAAGGAAGGTGATAAAATGAAGAATTAAATCCTATCTAAGTTCATCAATGAAAGTTGTAATAACATGTTATAGAAGGGAATTTGTGCAAGTAGATTGTATAAATTTTGTTATAGAATATTGAGCAAGTTTAAACATTAATTGTAAAAAAAAACTGTGCTTAAACATTTGGTTAAAAGTTTTAAAAAGTATCATTTAATTTTTCTGTAATCTGGCAAAAACGTTTTATTAAAGCACTAACCTCTTCTCTTACAAAGACTGTAAAAACTCTCTTAGCACAGGCACCAACACTAAAATTTCCAGTACTTGAGCACGAGCCAAGAGACTGCATCCTCAACAAAAGATGGAAAAAAGAAACAAGGAGAGCCAGCCTATGACACAAGCCCCAGATGTCACCTGGAGAATGCTAAAGAGAACAATGCAAAGGCTAAGTGAATCCTCCTTAGAATTTGTTTATTTTTCATTCTTTCACTTTCCCTGAAAATTGCACCTGCTACACTCTATCAAGTGTATCTTCTAATATACTTTTTGCTGCCTTGATTAGATTAACGCACCTTTCTCAACCTCAAACAGAGGTGTTCCGAAAGAGATTAACATACTCCCAGTGAAGTTTCTCATTAATGATATGCAGTAAACTGTAATGCTAAGTAATACCACAGGTCAGATACAAAAGATTCATCGTTACACTTATGGCTTTTATAGTCTCAGCCATAGTCCTCCTGGCAACTGGCAACATTTCAGAGGCATCTATTACAAAGTCACTACAAACAAGGTTTTTGTAGATTATCTGACCAAACATGATGGAAAGGTGTGCAAATCATCTCTCCTGGTGAGACCCCCATTCCTGGAAGTCACTCTTTAACTAGAAACCACTGTTGATAATTGTACTCATATTTGTCTTGTGTTATTTATTAATCCTAACATGCAAAGTTGCAATACAAGCAAGAAATTCCTCACCTGACAAACACATGGCTGAACCTTTCAGCGACTAGCAGACAACAGAGCCTATTTTTAACAACAAAAGAAAAAGGGAGAAATGTTGCTCTTTACTTGGGGTAGCACCAAATATTATGGACATTATTTAGGAAAAGTTCTAGATCATAACTTTAAACTTTTTGGAAGGCCGAAAGCTTTTATTGACTGGAAGACCAAAGATAGCCGGTTGATCCATTCATTATGTTAAGTTAGGAAGAGATAGAGACAACCAAATGCCTTACCACACATGCATTTGTCTTCACTCTGTTTACTCATGTTGTTTTTTTTCTGGGTAGCCTCTCAGGGGAAGATCAAAGGGGAATTACTGGTTAATAGCATTTACTCTAAGCACTGGAACCTAAAGTTTTTGTCTGTCCTGAAACGATTCCCTTCACCATGTCAATTATCCACAAGTGTGTTAACTTAGAACCTCTGTTGTAGAATCTTAAGGGAATAAATGTGTGGTGGACAGAGGGTCTTGGTTGATTTGTTCCACTTTGCCCTCTGAAAGCAGCCAACAGACATCCCTAGCCTACTTGAATCACTGTAACAGTGTGAGAACGTGTTCATTCATCCACTGGTGCGTGAGTGAAGGCCTGAAGAACAGATTTCCACATGTGGTGAGTGATGTCTCACATATTCACAGATAGCTTGTTTCTAATTTTTGGGACACTGGATACTTATATTTTCCTATAGGGAACAATTGGGTCAGAAATGTCATCTGTTTGATTCTTCAAAATGAAGGTTTAAATAATGTTTTATAAAAATGAAGTTTAAATTCTGTGGTATAAAATGGTACTTCAAAGTATTCTCACTGATAGATTATTTCTATTTCTTTAGGAGTAGAGGTGTACATGTTTCTATAAGGGCTCAATAAGTTTGGTAATGTCACCTCTATTATACTACAAAAAGAGTATTTTAGAGTTTCTGAATCAAAATACAAGTTTTACTCTGTGATATAAAGTGGCACATCAGAAAGCATTTTCACTTATAGCTTGTTTCTACCTTTTCGGATTAGATACCCTTATGTTCCTATATTGGTTCTACAGATTCAAAAATATAACTTCTTAGATTCTAAAAATAAAAGTGTTTCAAACATGGCGAATTAAAACACAGGTTCCCTATGTTATATAAAACAGCATGTCACAAAGCATTTTCACAGATAGATTGCTTTTAGTTTTGAGAACTGGAAATTTGTATTTTCCTATAAGTTCTAAATAAGCTGAGAAATGTTGCTTCTTAGATTGCACAAAGAGTTTTCAAAGTGTTACAGCATAATTCAGGTTCAATTATTTGATATGAAAAGCGTATTATAAAGCATTTTGATAGCTAGATATTTGCAGTTGTTACGACTGGATATTTATGTTTTCCAGAGTTCTGCATTTTCAGGAATGTAACTTCTTATATTCTACAAAAAGAGTGTTTTAAACTTGTAGAAATAAAACACAGATTTAATTATGTGATCTAAGTCTACACATTACAAAGTGTTTTTTATGTGTCTTGTTTCTTGTTTTTAGGGCTAGGCATTTGTGTATTTCTATAAAAGCTCTACAGCTTTGGAAAAATAACTTTATTGATTCTCTAAAAAGCATGGTTTGAACTTGTCAAATCAGAATACATTTTAAATACTGTGATATTGATCAGGACATCACAGTATGTTTTCATATATAGCTTGCTTCTAGTTTTTAGAACTGGAAATAAGTATGTTTCTGTAAGGGATAAATAGGCTTAAAAATGCAACTTCTTAGATTTTACAAAATGAGTGCTTGGAACCTGTTTTACAAAAATGCAGGTTTAAATATGTGAGGTAAAACAGCATGTTACAAAGTATTTTTACAGGTAATGACTATATCTAATTTTTAGGGATTGATATTGGTATGTTCCTATAGAAGCTCAATAGGTGCTGAAATATCGCTTTTTGGGTTCTACAGAAAGAGTGTTTTAAATATGTAGAATCTAAAGAGAGCTTTCATTTTGTGATATAAAAAGGGCATCATGATGCATTTTCTCAGATAGCTCTTCTCCATTTTATGTGGCTCAATATTCATATGTATCTACAAGTACTCCACAGGCTTGAAAATATCTCTTTTAAGATTCTAAAAAAAAAAGTGTTTGGAACCTGTTTTTATCAAAATGCAGGGTAAGGTTTGTGACATAAAATGGCACATAACAAAGCATTGTCACAGAGAGCTTGTCTCTAAGTTTTGGGAACAAATATATTTTCTTGTAAGGGCTTAATAGGTTCAGAAACATAATTTATTATATTTTACAAAAGTAGTTTTTTAAACTTCTTGAATCAAAACAGAGGTTCCATTCTGTGTGATATAACAGCACATTGCAACGCATTTTCAGAAATAGCTTGCTTCACTTTTTAGGGCCAAATAGTCGCCTCTTCCTATAAAAGACATTAGGTTAAAAATGTTACTTCTAAGATTCTACAAATTAGTCATCAAACCTTGTTGAATTAGAACATAGAATCCATTCTGAGGTATAAAGTAGCATATTACACATTATTTTCACAGATAGATTGTTTTTCACTTTGGGGGCTAGATATTGATAACTTTGACGAAAGCCTCAATAGCCCTAAAATAGTCACAGCTTAGATGCCACAAAAAGATTGTTTGGAACACTTTCATCTAAATGCTTGTTTGATTTTGTGATAAAAACCAGTGCATCAGAAATATTTTCACAGATAGCTTTTTTTTATATAGTTTTAGGGCTGGAGGTGTGTATTTTCTAACAAGGGCTCACTACTTATGATCCTAAAAACAAGTGTTTTGAATCTGCTTAATGAAAGCACAGATTCAATTATGTAATATAAATCACCACACCACAACTTTGTTTTTGTTGTTGTTGTTTTGTTTTGTTGTTGTTTTTCACCAAGAGCTGTTTCTGGTTTGTTGGGTTAGATATTTACATTTTCTTACAATGGGTCCATAGGTTCAGAAACGTCACTTTCTGAATTGATAAAAAAGAAGAGTTCTAAATGCCTTTAATACAAACACAAGTTTTGTTTTGTAACATAAGGCAGCGCATCAAAAAGCATATTCATAAACAGCATGTTTTGACTTTCTAGGAATGGATATTCACATGTTTCTTGAAGAGCTTAATGAACTTGGAAATGACCTTTCTTAGATTCTAGAAAAGGTGTTTGAAACCTCTTTAATCAAAATGTAGGATCACTTCTGTTATATAACAGAAGTTCACTTCTTTTATCACACTAGGATTTTTTAAGGGCTGGATATGTGTCTGTTTTTATAAGCACTCAAAGTGTTCACATATGTCACTCCTCATATTCTACAAGAAG
The DNA here is from genome assembly GCA_963574635.1 of Cheracebus regulus. Taxonomy (NCBI): domain Eukaryota; kingdom Metazoa; phylum Chordata; class Mammalia; order Primates; family Pitheciidae; genus Cheracebus; species Cheracebus regulus. Next base: position 10,678 of record CAUYQU010057685.1, read on the forward strand.
GGAGATTGGAACTTTTAAAATCAAAACAGTTTCCATTCTATGATATAAAATAGTAACCTGTAGCTAAATAACTAGGGGAACTCCAGGGTCCTTAGTTGCATACTAATTTATATTAAATGTCATGGACACATACGGAGTGGTTTTAAAAAGTGAATAGTTTAATAGTGAAGAAGGAAGGAAGAAAGAAGAAAACTTTTTTTCCCATTACAGAGAGAAAGTGAGGCACAATTCAAACAAAAGGGAAATCCCATGTGCAGCAGAAAAGAAGCCACCTACATGAGGAAGCTGGAAGAGGTTGCATCTGGTTTGTATAAGGCTCAAGGGATTGATTTGACCAGGAATCTTATCCACATAAAAAAACTGGTCCTCACACCCTAACCTTGTAATATGCAAATGAGGAGCACTATGATCTTCTCCATGTGTGGGGTTATGGAAAAGCAGCCATGTTGCAGGAATGTGTATGGTTGGCATAAAAATGGTGTGAATCACCACGTTTGGGTGAACACAGTTTCTAATGGCCAACATTTACATATCAAAGCTTGCTGGTTTGACTCTAAGAGTCAGACCTTTTCTGATAGGCAAGAAATGCTTCTGCTGCTGTTATGAAATAACAAAAACTTTTTGAGGACCCCCCTTTTTCCTGTATCTGCCTAGAATAATTTCTTAACTCCTGTATTATTCTTCTCTGTGGAGATGTCACCCTAACTACTGTTAATGAGTTTTGGGTGATGACTGTTTCTGGCCACATCATGTTGAAAAGGAGCATCAACTAGGGAACAGCAGCTAGCGCTCCTCCTGAGGTTAATCTACGGATTCTCAGAAGAAAGGCATGTCCATGTACGGTTTAGTTTGCAGCACCATTTGGAGTTTGGTTGCTTCTAGGTGAGAGAAAACAATCTGAGTTATAGTGTAGACTATATTATCAGACTATACTCTCTCTCTCTCTCGATATCTATATCTATATATCTGCATATATAGGATATATATAGATAGATTGGATATATACATATATATGTTGGATTAGCTTGATTATATATATATATATATACATATATAATATATATATTATATATACATAGAGTATACAGTATTTACAGAGAGAGAGAGTATGTAATATTTCTAGCTATATCTAGAGAGAGAGAGAAAGAGAAAATATATAGTATATGATATATAGGGTCCAAATATATATATACACACACAAACACACACACATATATATATATACACACACATATACATTTATACACACATATATGTATATATATATAATTGTAATATATGTATATGTACATATATGTATGTGTACACATATAGATGTGCTTATATGTATATCTGTACACATACAAATATGTACACATACATATATTATATAAAATATATTATCTATAGAGAGAGGTCTCACCATGTTGTCCAGGCTTGTCTGGAACTCCTGATCTCAGGTGATCTGCCCACATCAGCCTCCCAAGTTTCTGGGACTTCAGGTGTAAGCCAGCATGCCAGGCCCAAATATGAATGGATCATATAAGCAAAAGAACGCTTAATAAAGATGCTAACCAATTCCATAAAGAAGACTGGAGTTCATTAAAGAGAGATTGTGCAGCCACCTGGGGCTGAAGTCTGAATTTCCCCTTAGCTGGTCAGTAATTTTTTATTTGATCTACAAATACTTGTAACCCTGTTGCAAGGAGTATAGTAAGTGTAACAATTTCCAGAATTGTGGTGTAGTAGATAAGCATATCTAAAATTTTATCTGCCAATATATACAATTTTCCCTTTGCGGTCTGTGATGTTCCATGGTTTTATTTTTTTTTCAAAGACACCTTCAGATTATCAGCACCTTACTTATTTTTATTACCTGGAAGAATTTGCAGTATAATTGCCAAGAACTAGCATACTGTTCCAGATTTTTATATTACTCTTCTCATTCTGTTTCTTCCAAGCTGCAGGAGATCACCACTTAATTCACAGGAATAAGCAGAATTAGTGAAAAATGTAGGCAAAAAGATAATCTATCATTGAATACACTCCACCTCCAGATTCTAAGATAAAAATCAGCGAGCAATTCCATATAAGAGAAATGACAGGGCATAGAAGAGCTTTTAAAATACACAGAAACAGTAGGACAGGTTGCCCCTGACAACAGTTCTTTCTCCCACAATCCGTCCCTCATTTGTCATGGCAATAATGACCACAGGGAGATACTTCCTTCAGAAAAATTCCTTTGCTGTTATAAAAACATGTGTCTCTGGTAGGCAGGTGGGGAGCTGATTGCAGGATTAACACTGAGTAAAAGAGTCTTGCATATAATCTAATTCCACTTGGTTCTGACGTAGAAATAAACTACAAAAGGATTAAAATTGCATTTTAGTTATCTTTGGGTGATTTAAATTTCTTTACTCATGTGTACTTTTCCTATGGAACTTGTTTATTTTACAATGAGAAAAACTAAGAATAAAAAATATGAAAATGTCAGTATTAGACTTCACATTCCAGCCCAGGTGAAATGACTGATTTCAGATTTGACACCCTGCCATAAACAACTAGAAAACTGAAGAAAAAGAGATGAAATATCAAACAGCTGTTTCAGATCATTAGATAATAGCCAATAGAGGACTTTGACCTAGGGCATAAGAGAAATAAATGTGGTGAGGTATACGATTGCCTCAACATTTTGTTTGGAGGTTGTAATAGTCCATTTTCATGCTGCTGATAAAGACATACCAAAGACTGGGCAATTAACAAAAGAAAGACTTACAGTTCCACATGGCTGGGGAGGCCTCACAATCATGGCAGAGGGCAAGGAGGAGCCAGTCACATCTTATGTGGATTGTGGCAGGCAAAAAGAGAGCTTGTGCAGAGAAACTCCTGTTTTTGAAACCGTCGGATTCTTGTGAGAGTCATTCACTGTGATGAGAACAGCACAGGAAAGACCCACTGCCATAATTTAATCGTCTCCCACCAGGTTTCTCCCATGACACATGGGAATTCTGGGAGTTCCAATTCAAGATGAGATTTTTGTGGGGACATAGCCAAATCATATCATTCTGCCACTACCCCTCCCAAATCTCATGTCCTAACACTTCAGAACCAATCATGCCTTCCCAACATTCCCCCAAAGTCTAAACTCATTTCAACATTAATTCAAAAGTCCACAATCCAAAGTCTCATCTGAGACAAGGCAAGTTCCTTCTGCCTATGAGCCTGTAAAATCATAAAGAAGGTAGTTAATTCCTTGATACAATGGGGGTACAGGTATTGGGTCAATACAGCCATTTCCAAATGGGAGAAATTGGCCAAAACATAGGGGCTACAGGCCACAGGCAAGTCTGGAATCCAGGAAGGCCGTCAAATCTTAAGACTTCAAAATGATTTCCTTTGACTCCATGTCTCACATTCAGGATGTGCTGTTGCCAAAGGTGGGCTTCCACAGCCTCGGGCAGATCTGCCCCTGTGGCTTTGCAGTGTATATCTCACCTCCTGGCTTCTTTCACATGCTGGTGCTGAGTCTCTGTGGTTTTACCAGTCACGTGGTGCAGGCTGTCAGTGGACATACCATTCTGAGGTCTGCAGGATGTTTACCCTCTTCTCACAGCTCTCGTAGGCAGGGCCTGAGTAGGGACTCTGTGTGGAGGCTCCAACTCCACATTTTCTTTCTGCACTACCCTAGCAGAGCTTCTCTATGAAGGTCCTGCCCCTGCAGCATACTTCTGCCTGGGCATCCAGCATACTTCTGCCTGGGCATCCTCTGAAATCTTGGTGGAGGTTACCAAACCTCAGTCCTTGACTTCTGTGCACCCCCAGGCTCAACACCATGTGGAAGCTGCCAAGGTTTGGGACTTCCGCTCTCTGAAACAAAAGCCTGAATTGTACCTTGGCCGCTTTTAGTCACAGCTCGAGTGGCTGCTATGCAGGGCACCGAATCCCTAGACTGTACTCAGTAGAGGGACCCTGGGCCAGGCCCACGAAATGATTTCTTCCTCCTATACCTCTGGGCTTGTGATGGGAGGAGTAGCAGCAAAAATCTCTGACATGCTCTGGAGGCGTTTCCCCCATTGTTTTGGGGATTAACATTTGCATCCTCGTTACTTAGGCAAATTTCTGTAGTGGGCTCCAATTGTTCCTTAGTAAATGGGATTTTCTTTACTATTGCATTGTCAGGATGCAAATTTTCCAAACTTTTATACTCTGTTTCTCTTTTAAAAACTGAATGCCTTTAACAGCACCCAAGTCACATCTTGAATGCTTTGATGCTTAGAAATTTCATCTGCCAGATACCCTAAATTATCTCTCTCAAGTTCAAACTTCCTCAAATCTCGAGGGCAGGTGCAAACTGCCACGAGTCTTTTCGATAAAGCATAACAAGGGTCACCTTTGCTCCAGTCCCCAACAGGTTCCTCATCTTCATCTGAGGCCACCTCAGCCTGGATTTTATTGTCCATATTGCTATCAGCATTTTGGTCAAAGCCATTCAACAAGTCTCCAGGGAGTTCCAAACTTTCCCACATTTTCCTGTCTTCTTTTCAGCCTTCCAAACTGTTCCAACCTCTCCCTGTTACCTGATTCCAAAGTCACTTCCACAGTTTTGGAATGCCCTACTCTCTTGGTACCAATTTACTGTATTAGTTCATTTTCATGCTACTCATAAAGACATACCTGAGACTGGGCAATTTAAAAAAACAATGCCCCACTCTCTTCGGACCATTTAACTGTATTAGTTCATTTTCATGCTGCTGATAAAGACATACCTGAGACTGGGTGATTTACGAAATAAAGAGATTTAATAGATTTACAGTTCCACCTGGCTTGGGAGGCCTCACGATCATGGTGGAATGCAAGGAGGAGGAAATGACATCTTACGTGGATGGCGGCAGGCAAAAGAGAGCTTATGCAGGGAAACTCATGTTTTTAAAACCATCTGATATTGTGAGACTCATTCACTATCACGAGAACAGCACAGGAAAGACCCACCCCCATAATTTAATCATCTCCCAGCAAGTTCCTCCCATGACACAAGGGAATTCTGGGAATTGCAATTCAAGATGAGATTTGGGTGGGGACACAGCCAAATCATATTAGAGATACTTTCAGACTGTGGGACAGAATAGAAGACAAGAAGCAGAACATAACAATCTTTGTCAGTTGGAAACACAGATATTAAAGATTGAAGAAGCCGATGCATATGTAATTTATGAAAAATGGTACAGGAGACAAGGTTGCTGTGCTACAGAGAGAATGAATTTGAAAAAATCTTCACAGGAGTTTTGCTGATAACGTTGCTGAATATTAAAATGTGCATGTGTAAGCTTAAATGTCATGATGCTGGGCAAAGCACTTCTGGAGAGCTGTAAACTGAACTATTCCTACAGCATACAACAGGGTTGGAAGTCATTTCAATTCTAACCAGCCAAAGAGGAGATACTTTGCTGAAAAACTGGAGCATTCAGGCAACTTCTGGAAAATCACATTTTATTAGAAGTGAAA
>CAUYQU010057686.1:0-116689 GCA_963574635.1 Cheracebus regulus
GGGCTCCTCCACTGGGAATGTCCTGGTCTGTGGGCAGCGAAAATTTATCGGTAAGTGTGGCGTCCACTGGCTCTTTGCGCTTTTACTGGGAGCTGCAATCCTGAGCTGCTAGTGATCGGCCATCTTGGATCTCTCTCCCCATTTCAGTATTTCAACGAGGAATCCCCCTTAAGTAAAGCTCAAGGTGACCCATTATAGGGAGGACTCCCACCAGGAGGCACAGGTGAGCACTGGTTTTGGGATTGAGCTATTACATCTTTTTGCCTCATCACAGTCATGGGGTCCCCTTTGTGTGAGGGGATTGTTATTCCTTTGTCAGAGGGAAGGAAGCAAAGTTGATGATGGCTTAGGCAATGTGCAGAAATGGCATTCAGATTTGGGTGTGCCCTACTCTGAAAGCTAAGCTAATCTGGCACCATGGTGTGCCTGCTCCCGGCTTAAACTGTCTGAATTCCAGCTCAATGCAATTCAACATCTCAGCATTGCCACCACATAACTGTTTGATCTCAGGCAAGTCGCTAACACTTTTCATTTTGACTTTCCAAAGTTTGCTTCTGTGAATTTTCCCCCTCTGTTTTAGAGATGAAGAGATCAGTACTTGCCCTGACTTCCTAGCAGAATTACTTTTTGGAAACAAAGTGATGTGCTAGATATGTGAGAAGTTTAGAAAGAGAGAAATCAGTATTGGAGAAGAAGAGTCAGTTAACTTTTAATGCGCCATGGCCAGCCTGAGGAAAAGAGCAGCCTCAAGGGCTCTCTGAATTTTAATGCATGAGTTTTTGTTTATGTAGTTTCTTGGGGAGAAGTTCCATGGTTTTCCATGTCCTCCAAAAAAGTTTGAGAATTGCCTTGAGCCATCTTGCAATTTCTTTTTTCTTTCTTCTCCCACCCCAAATAGGAGCTGAGGCTCCTCTGTGGCCACTCAATAGCTGAGGGGTCTGTGTAGCTCTCAACAGTGTCCCTGCAGAGTGGCTGGAGTGGCCCCCTTTCCTGCCATCATCCACACAATCTACTCTGAGGATTTCACTCTTGTGCAGTGCACATCTGGGCAGCGTGACCAGTGACCCAGAGTCCATTCTGATTAGCTGATTTCTGGAATGAGCTCATCTCCCTCTACCACTGTACACCTGCCGCCTTTAAGGCACAGGTCGGGGACTGGTGAGGTTTGAAAGAACCCATCAGGGTAATGAGGAACTTGGAGCATGTGCAAGGAGAACTGACCTCGAATTCATGCCCTGCGTGGTGAGGATGGTCATTTTGACTTTCCAAAGTTGGCTTCCTTGATTCCTTCTCCTGAGTGCTAGATACATTTCTTTGGTGTTGAAACGGGCCAGGCACGGTGGCTCACGCCTGTAATCCCAGCACCTTGGGAGGCCGAGGTGGGTGGATCACGAGGCCAGGAATTCGAGACCAGCCTGGCCAACATGGTGAAACCTCGTCTCTACTAAAAATACAAAAATTAGCTTGGTGTGGTGGTGTATACCTGTAGTCCCAGCTCCTTGGGAGGCTGAGGCAGGCGGCTTGCTTGAACCTGGGAGGTGGAGATTGCAGTGAGCTGAGGTTGTGCCACTGCATTCCAGCCTGGGCGACAGAGTAAGATTCCATCAAAAAAAAGAAGAAAGAAAGAAAGAAAATAAAGGAAAGAAAAGAAAAGAAAAGAAAGAAAGAAAGAAAGAAAGAAAGAAAGAAAGAAAGAGAAAGAAAGAAAAGAAAAGAAAAGAAAAGAAAAGGAAGGAGGGAGAAAGAGAAAACATATAAAATTTTTATAATTAGAAAATAGAACATTGCTTAAAATAAATGTGTGCTGCACCCAAATATTAAGGTGATTAGATAAGTGCACACAAAGCTTTGAAATTCCGAAATGTGCTGCATGCTCTGTGTCATCGGTCACTGATCGCCTTTCTGCATTTGCTGCAGTTTATACATAAGCTCTACAAACAGCTTAAACTAAGCACTAGAAAATGATTTTAAAAAGTGATACATAATTGTACATATTCATGGAGTACATGTGATGTTTTGATAGATGCATGCAATGTGTAATGATCAAATCAGGGTAATTAGGATAGCCATCACCTCAGACATACACCATTTCTTTGTGTTGGACACACTTCAAATCATGTTTTCTAGCTATTTTTAAATATATAATAAAGTTTTGTTAACTGGGCCAGGCGCTGTGGCTCACGCCTGTAATCCCAGCACTTTGGGAGGCTGAGGTGGGCAGATCACTTGAGGTCAGGAGTTTGAGACCAGCCTGGCCAACATGGAGAAACCCCATCTCTACTAAGGAAAAAAATTATCCTGGCATGGTGGTGCATGCCTGTAGTCCCAGCTACTTGGGAGGCTAAGGCAGGAGAATGGCTTGAACCCAGGAGGCAGAGGTTGCAGTGAGCCAAGATGGTGCCACTATACTCCAGCCTGGGTGACAGAATGAAATTCCATTTCAAAAAAATAAAAGTTTTGTTAACTATAGTCACTGTACTGTTGAACATTAGAATGTATTCCTTCGCCTCACTGTATTTTTGCACCCATTAAACAACCCCACTTCGTGCCCCTCACTGCCTTTCACAGCCTCTATAATATTCTACTCTTTGCCTTCAGGTGACCAACTTTTTTAGCTCCCAAGTATGAGTGAGAGCATACAATATTTGTCTTTCTGTGCCTGGTTTATTTCAACTAAATAATGATCTCTAGTTCCATTTGTGTTATTGCCAATGACAGGATTGTATTCTATTTTATGACTGACTAGTATTCCACTGTGTATGTATATGGTATTTTCTCTGGCCATTCATTTGTTGATGGACACTTACGTTGATGCCGTATCTTGACTATTTGTGAATAGTGCTGCAATAAAGTGGGTATGCAGTTATCTCTCTGACATACTCATTTCTTTAGTTGTGGATATATTCCCAGCTGTGGGATTGCTGGATCATATGACAGATCTATTTTTAGTTTTTGAGACCCCCATCCACACTGTTCTCCGCAGTGGCTGTGCCATGCTAATTTACCTTCCCGCCAGAAATGTACTCACATTCCCCTGTGTATCTTGCCAGATCTGCTATTTCTTGTCTAAAAAGGAATATTTTGGGGTTCTTATAATACGCCAGTTACTGTCACTTTTGATATATTTCATACAGCTCATGGTCAAATTGTATTAATAATTCTTATCTAAATTACAAATGCATAAATATTGGGATAATAGAAAGACACAGTTAATCCAGTCTCAAGAGTGTAAACACATTTTATTATAATTAATGATCACAGAAGAAAAGATCTTTTTTAGAGGCAGGAGCAAATTTCAAACATGTTTGCAGAACTAAGCTTGCTACATAGACATGGATGAGAAGTTTAAGCCTCAATGAATTAACGAGGAAAGGTTATGGTTTCTAAAATGTAGAATCTGACGATCACTTCGTAGGTGATCAGGATAGCTGCACTGGAGCCGGATGGTATATGCATAGAGACTGCGCAAGCTCACCAGGAGCAGGGGCGGCGTCTGCTTTGTTCAGCCTGGAGTCCACTGCCAGCACCAAACAGACACTCAATAAATGCTCCCTCAAGGAAAAATGGGTGATTAGGAGCCACTCAGCTCAAAAACAGGTCTTCATTGTACAAATTATTTAGAATTTATTTCCTTGCTTATAAGATTGAAGATGCATATGCCTGAGGATCGGGTGGTGAGACAAGAAAGAAAATCAGCTGGAAGATGGTAGAAGACATATCCCCCTTCTAGGGAAAGCCAATGAACCAACATCTCCTCTTTGTCTAGCTGTTGGATGCTGTGGACTGAATTTTTGTATCCCTGAAACCTTGCTAAAATTTATATATTGAATCCCTAACCTTCAATGTACTGGGAAGTGGGTCCTTTGGGAGATAATTAGGTTTAGATGAGGTCATGAAGGTGGGGCTCCCATGATGGGATTACTGCCCTTCTAAGAAGATGGAGGGACACCAGAGCTCCCTCTCTTGACCTTACGAGGATACACAGAGAGGATGGCCACCTGCAAACCAGGAGGATAGCCTTCGCCAATAAGCAAATCTGCTGACACCTCGATCTTGGGTTTTCCAGCCTCCAGAACTGTGGAAAAGAAATGTCTGCTGTTGAAGCCACCACTCTGTGATAGTTGGTTACAGCAACTCAAACTAATACACTGGAAATTCAGGCTAAGTCAACTTGTCAGAAGGCTGAGGATGAAGCCAATGGCGAAATAGGAAGACATAATTGAGTCATTGAATCATATGAGCTTATTATTCTTCCTATTTTTTACTTCATCCCTAAAACTTTCTTGTTTTAGGCCAGTCTGAGTCAGAACGTCTGCATCATTGAGCTTAAAGCTTAATTAATGCAATATCCTGCTCCTCTTCCCTCCCCACACTCTTCTTCCCTTTCTCTTTTCCTTCTCCTCTATTTACTTTCCCCCTTTTTTTCTTCCCCTTTTTCTTCTCCTCATCTTCCTTCTTTTTTACATCTGGTTGTTAGATAGTTCCTATTATATAACAAATTACCCCCCAAATTCAGTAGCTTAACATATCCCATAGTTTGGGGCAAGAATCTAGGTGTGGCTTAGTTTTGTCCTCTGGCTCAGAGTTTCTTGAAAGCTATGATGAAATGTCAGCCAGAGATGCAGTCATCTCAGAACTAAATGGGGAATGATCCACTTTCAAGCCCCCTCATGTGGCTGCTGGCAGATCCTAGGTCCCTGGCAGCTGGTGCCATACACATTGTTCCTTGCTATGTGGGGCCCTCCACAGAGCAGCTTTCAACATGGCAGCTGGCTTCCCTCAGAATGAGTGAGAAAAAGAAAGAGGCAAAACAAACCACAGTCTTTTTGTAACCCATTTTTGAAGGTGGGATCCCTTCAACTCTCCCACATTCTCTCTGCTGGAAGCAAGTCACTAAACCCAGTCCACACTCACGTGGAGGAAAAACACACAGGGCCCCTGGGTATCTTACCTTCCTGGAATCCACATATGCCAGTATACACCACAGAGTGCTGTCAACTTAGGAAGCTTACCAGAGATTTTACTGGGGCTTCATTATGTAGGTATGATTGAGTGATTCATTGCCAACCCATTGAACTCAGTCTCTAGGCCACCTACCCCTAGAGATCAGGTTGATAACATGTGGCCTTTGTGCCATGTGTTATATTTTTAGCACAAATTATATTTTAAGCATAAAATACTTGGCATAGTCCCAGGGACCCACCATAAATAACAAACGCATTCCTCTATCACTCCAGACATTTCAAGGGTTTAAAGGTTTACTTTCAGGAGCTGGAGACAAACACCAGGCTTCAATTTGGGCAAATCAAATCATATACTAAACAACCCATTAACATGGGTCATAAAAGAGCCAGAGTGGCACATTAATACCAGATAAAGTAGATTTCAGGGCAAATAACATTGCCAGGGATATAGGAGTCATTTCTTGACTTCTGTGCACTTGCCAGCTCAACACCATGTACAACCTGCCAAGGCTTGCAACTTGTACCTTCTGAAGCCACAGCCTGAGCTCTATGTTGGCCCCTTTCAGCCATGGCTGGAGTGTCTGGGACACAGGGCACCAAGCCCCTAGGCTGCACACAGCACAGGGACCCTGGGCCTGACCCAGGAAGCCATTTTCTCCTAGGCCTCTGGGCCTGTGCTGGGAGGGGCTGCTATGAAGACCTCTGACATGCCCTGGAGACATTTTCCCCATTGTCTTGGGGATTACCATTCGGCTCCTCTTTACTTATGCACATTTCTGCAGCCAGCTTAGATTTCTCCTAAGAAAGTACGTTTTTCTTTTCTATCATATTGTCAGGCTGCAAATTTTCTGAAATTTTATGCTCTGCTTCCCTTATAAAACTGAATGCCCTTCACAGCACTCAAGTGACCTCTGGAATGCTTTGCTGCTTAGAAATTTCTTCTGCCAGATACTCTAAGTCATCTCACTCAAGTTCAAAGTTCCACAGATCTCTAGGGCAGGGGCAGAATGCCACCAGTCTCTTTGCTAAAACATAACAAGAGTCACCTTTGCCACCGTTCCCAATAAGTTACTTATCTCCATCTGAGACCACCTCAGCTAGGACCTTATTGTCCACATCGCTATCAGGCTTTTGTTCAAAGCCATTCAACCAGTCTATAAGACATTTCAAATCTTCCCACATTTTCCTGTTCCTCTGAGCCCTCCAAACTGTTCCAACCTCTGCTTCTTATGTAGTTCCAACTTTGCTTCCACATTTTCAGGTATCTTTTCAGCAACACTCCACTCTACTGGTACCAATTTACTTCATTCATTTGTTTTCGTGCTGCTGATAAAGACACACACAAGACTAGGATGAAAAAGAAGTTTAATTTGACTTACAGTTCCACGTGGCTGGGGAGGCCTCAGAATCATGGCAGGAGGAGAAAGGCACTTCTTACATGGTGGTGGCAACATAAATGAAGAAGAAGCAAAAGTGGAAACCCCTGATAAACTCATCAGATCTTGTGAGACTTATTCACTGTCACAAGAATAGCATGGAAAAGACTGGCCCCCATGACTCAATTATCTCCCCCTGGGTCCCTCCCACAATACATGGGAATTCGGGGCAATACAATTCAAGTTGAGGTTTGGGTGGGGACACAGCCAAACCATATCAGTATTTTTCTTTCTTTCCTGTTCTAAAGCCTTTTAAAATAAACTCACAATCTTGCTCTGAAAAAAAAAGCACAACTTTAAAAACAAGTCTGTGACAACAAATTCAACAATTTCAATGAAATGGACAAATTTGTTGAAAGATGTACACTGACAAAATTCACTCAAGAAGAAATGTATACTTGAATAGCCTTACATCTATTAGAGAAGAATTTGTTGCTTAAAAAGCCTTTTCCCAAAGAAAACTACAGGCCCAAATGGCTTCAGTGGTAAATTCCACCAAGCATTTAAGAGATAAATATTACCAATTCTACATAAAGTCTTCCAGTCGAAACACTGTTGAAACTAAACAGCTAAATAATGTTATTGGGTCAGAATACTTCTTATTGTTAAGACATTGATTCTCTCCAAATTGATCAGTAAATTCATCCTAATTCCCATCTAAATCCCAAAAGATATTTTTGAAGAAATTGATGAGCTGATTCTAAAATATGGAAATGGAAATGAAGAGGATGTGGAACAGTAAACAACAGAGAAACATCTCACAAAGTTACTGCAGTATGAAAGAAGACAATAATGAAAAAGTAAATACAGTATGATTCTAGCAATATAAAGTTTATAAATAGGATCAGAGCATGCATGTGTCTGGGTGTGCCATAAAAATATTAGGGAAATCATCACGAAAGACAAGATAATAGATTTTTCTCTGGGGAAAGACTCCTTGAACAGAACTCTTTGTGGAGAGCACATGGGCAAACCCAGAAATTTCCTGGTAAACAGATCCTCAGTCTGCAATTAATACTGGAGATACACATGGCCCCCATGCTAAAATCACTTGGTACAAATAATGCCTACACACAAATAGCCTTGACTCTCACTCATTCATATTCATGGTTTCTTCATGACCTTTGTCTTAATTTCAATTGTATTATAGGATTAAGTAGGTTTCTGTGTGCTCTTATAAGAACCAAATTGTTATATATAGCACTGAAAATCAGTTTTTGGCCAGGCACAGTGGCTCACCCCTGTAATCCCATCACTTTGGGAGGCCAAGGTGGGTGGATCACCTGAGGTCAGGAGTTTGAGACTAGTCTGACCAATATGATGAAACCCCATCTCTATTAAACTACAAAATTAGCCAGGTGTGGTAGAAGTTGCTTGTAATCCTAGCTATTCAAGAGGCTGAGGTGGGAGCATTGCTTGAACCCAGGAGTCGGAGGTTGCAGTGGGCCAAGATCGCACCATTGCATTCCAGCCTGGGAAACAGAGACTCCATCTCAAAAAAAAAAAAAAAAAAAAAAGAGAGAGAGAGAAAAAAAGAAAAAGAAAGAAAGAAAATCAGTTTTCAAACTCAGAACTTCCTGGAGATGTGGATAGGTATGAATTTGAGCACTGCACTGTAAAATCTATCTATGATGTTAAGTCCCTTTGCCATAAAACAGTTTCAGTGACACTGCATGGAACACTCTCATGTGGAACACTAATAACATAGTATAGACGTAGTCAGTCTTTTCTAACTTATTAGTAAGTATACTACATTAAGAGCATCAGTGAAACCCCAACAAAAATATATGGCAACAAAACACATATAATTTCTCCAAATATTTCTGTGACTTTTATAACAAATTAACTTGGCACAAAGATGAATAAAAGCTTGACTATCATAATTAACTGAATTGCATTCAACTACATCATGAAAAGACAAACCACGTGATTTTTCTTTTTCAATTTCCTGAGACCTTTCTTGGGCTCCTTGGGTCTTCCAAAATGACTAGTTGCTCTGAAGAAATGAACTCAAGGATTTGCTCACCAGAGCCCTTTGTTATCAAACCTCTTTAGGATTCCAAAATACTCCCTAGCCATTTCCTTCTCCATCTTCCTTTTGAACAGGTCATCAGTTGGCAACTGCAGACTATAGTCTACCAAATGCTACAGAAGGCCAGTGGATCTGTGCCTCTGGATTCAAACAAATTCCTCTAGGGACTTTTCAAGAGGCTTCCTCTAATTAACTGATTACAACTGAGCTTTATAACACTATCAGGAGAAAAAAGTCAGTCTTCTGTCTTTTATAAAAATGGACCCAACGGATCACTTTTTCAATATTCTTTTGTTCACATACTTTACATTCTTCTGAATATCTCTAGCTGTTTCACATATATCATCTAATCAAGGCTATGAGGCTTCAGCAAGGACTGCCAGTATTCAGCGGAAACATTTTGCAACAGAAAGAGCAAACTATAGGCATTCAATATTTGCTAACCTAATGCTGACTGAAGTTTCAACAAACTTTATGAAGTCTCCTCTTAGGAGATTTAAAGCCAAGTACAATTAAATTAATGGAGCCACATGAAACTTGAGATCTCACTGAATTCAATAATAAAGATGCTTTAAAAAACATTTCCCATAATTGCCAGTTTATACATTTTAATAATTATGTAGCACAATGACAGAAATTTATTTTCTAAAAATTAGTTACTGAAATTATTTATTCATTTCTTATTTTTCCCATCCTACTTGGATAATATCCCCAGAGGTCAACGCAAATTCTCTAGATGCACCTATATTTTAACATCGTTTCAGTTGACCTTTAAAGAAGATTGTATATTGTCTCTAAGATCTTTTTAAGTTGTAGAGAACAGATGCATATCTAGACTTTTAAGAGTAAACATATTTTCAATCAGATTTCCTTACCTTGTTTATTTTATAAAATTAGTTACCACAATTTATAAAAATTAGTTACTGAAATTATTCATTTTGTAGTTAACTTACTTTTACTTCATAAACATTAGTTACTTAAATTATGTATTCGCTTTGTAGTCAACTTATTTTTTTCCATTTGACTCGGGTAATATCCCCAGATGTCCACACAAATTCTCTAGCTGCTCCTATGTTTTAACACAGTTCCAGTTGACCTTTGAAGAAGATTATATATTGTCTATAAAATCTTTCCTAAGTTGCAGAAAACTGCACACCTGGACTTTTAAGAGTAAATACATTTTCAATGATAGTTGTCACTACCTCATTTCATGTCATAACAAAGGCAATTATGTTGATATTACACTTGGAAATAAGACCTAGTTCCACTATGAAAACACTTTCTCATTATTTCTACTGCAAAACTTTATAATTTTCTAAGGTGTGAGATCTCTGTTAATTAAGGTAATTTTCTCCTTTCTCTCATCAATACAAATACTTCTCACTTATTATTCATCATAGCATTACTTTTTATTCCAGCATCAACCTGTACCTGTACATTTTATATTCAAGTGTTTTTATTTAAGAATAGCTTCTGATTGTCTCATTTCTCATAAATCCAGTGTTATTTGCCATAGATAGATATAAATATCTGACTACTTCATTAGGTATTCAGGTATGGTTGTGTAAAATCATTTTCATAATGAATCAATAGTGATATATTTTTATTTATCTGTCATATTGTAGACAGATGATTAGATTGATTCTTGAAGATTATGTATATAGGTAGCCTTGTTATCCATAAATTTTATTTAAGGATAAAGGGGACATTACAAATTATGTTTCTTATTATTGAATCTAAGATAACATTGATTATAAGACACAACAAATTTGACATTATAAAATGTACAGAAACACACTGCAATTAAATTAGGACACAATGCCTTATCACCACTTGAAATTTTGGACACAACATCATCTTCCAAGCCAGCAAGAGCATTAGTGATACAGCATTTCTGAAAGGCTGCTCCACTATTGACACCTCAATTTTCTTCCAAGAGCCAGCAATAATTCTGGCAGTTTCTTGGTCTTACTGGAGGTGTCCATGGAAGATTTTCGGGTAACAAGCAGGAACACATTTTTTTTGTTTGTTTTGAGATACAGTTTCACTCTTGATGCCCAGGCTAGAGTGCAGTGTCACAATCTCAGCTCACGGCAACCTTTGTCTTCCAGGTTCAAGTGATTCTCCTACCTCAGCCTGCCGAGTAGCTTGGATTACAGGCGTTCACCACCATGCCTGGCTAATTTTTTGTATTTTTAATAGAGACAGGGTTTCACCATGTTGGCCAGGCTGGTCTCAAACTCCTGACCTAGGTTATCCACCCTCCTTGGCCTCCCAAAGTGCTGGGATTACAGGCGTGAGCCACCACGATAAGCCAGAAACACATTTTTAATGAGTTGAGACCCATATACAAGTAGTAGTTATCATAAACCACAGCACTTAAAGTTACGGTAGTATGAACTTCTTTGATGAGGTGCAAACATGTATAGTCAATGACAACTGTGTCACACCAGCCAATGTTGACTGTGAGATGCTATCCATTGTATAACTTGATTTTATGTTAAAATGTCAACCAATGAATTGTGGCATTGCATAAACTGGGCACTGGAACTGATAAGTGTTACAGCCACTGAGCTAATGGAATTCTTTTCATCTAACTTTTTCTTCAGTGAAATTTTACATGTGTGAGTAACTGTTTAGAAAGTCTACAGACTACTTAATTCTGAACAGGTCTTTCAGTTGGCAACTACTACAGACTACAGTTTACCAAATGCTACAGAAGGCCAGTGGATCTGTGCCTCCAGATTCTAAAAAATTCTTCTGGGGACTTTTCTGACACATGGCTGGATGTGTCCCAAAATGTGGAAAGAAAATGTTTTTCCCAAACCAGCCTACAAGCTTTAATATAGTCATTTAATATATTGAGGTGTTGAGATTTAATGTCTACAAAATAACCTAGAATATTATGAAAATATTCTCCATGTCTTGAAGAACTTAAAATTTCTCTTTTCTTTCATAAAAGAAAATCTGATGAAAGTAGAGATGTTAGTGACTTGAGTCTCGCCAGTCTGATGAGGACCAGTCCTGAACCATTAATGTGCGAAAAATATCTTTCTTCTTCAACTGCTCTACCTGCTAAGGTACACACTAGAGGTTCCCATAAGAAACACCAGTTCAATTTAGATCATTGCAGAAAGATAGACACAATAGGTAAAAAGCAGAAATTGTAAATCACTATTAAAATCAATGCCTAAATAAACTACAGTAAACCAACTTTTTTTCTTATTTTAATTTTTTTAGACACAGGTTCTCATCGAGGCTGAAGTCATGACTCACTATAGCCTCAGCCTCTGGACTAAAGCAATCCTTCCACCTTAGCCTCTCATGTAGCCTGACTGTAGGGGCATACCACCACACATGGCTAAGTTTTTTTATTTTTGTAGAGGCAGGGGTCTTGCTATGTTGCACAGGCTGGTCTTGAATTTCTGGCCTCAAGAAATCCTCCCTCCCTGGCCTACCAAAGTGCTGGGATTACAGATAGGCATGAACTACTGTTCTGGAACTCTGATGGGATTTTTACTTGTTAATGAATGTATAATTCTTAAAGAAAAATAAAATGCTTTTCTTAACCACATTGCATGTACAAAGAACAGCATCACTGGAGAATGACTGTTAGGGTTTAGACATTATTTTGCTGCCTTTATTTCTTATGATGATAAATATCTGTTTATAAACTTTTTCATATTTATCAAATTGCTTTTATAAGACACATTTCTTAAAACGAAAATCTTCCCCTTCCTGTTTCTTTACATACAGTGCTAAATTCATTTCTAGAATGTTTGCATGGTTTTTTAAATTTCCTTAACCAGTAGTGAGACTTTGTTTCCTATGCTGACAAGAATATTTGTGTAGAATTTAAAAGAATGATTTGCCCAAACTGATGGGCCAAAATAGTAGTATGCCGTTTTAATGCATATTGTTTTAATTATTAGGGATGTGAATGTTTTCACAGTATTTTTGTCACCTGAAGTATTATTTTGTGAATTTATGTAGTTTGCATACTTTCATGTGGTCATATTTGATATGCAATCCCTCATTTACTTACATCAGTGTTTTAACTAGTATGTCTAGTCAGATATCATTAAAACCAACAGAAGGGTTAATATATAAAAATATTAAAATATAAATATTATAAAGCAAAAATAAAAGTGATATGAATGACTAGCAAGAACTCTCAAAAGAAGCAACTGAAAATCTATTAGTCATGGTCTTAGCCAGCTCAGTACATGCCCAATTATAAAACAAATGCACAAAAGTCAATGCTGTCTTAGCAAATATATCCAGTAGATAAAATATGTTTGTCTTAGCAAACATAAGCGCTAGATAAAATATTACATTAGAAATAACAAATATTTAAACACTTGAGTCTTACACATTTGTTATTTATTTTCATTAGAAGAAAACAATCAAGTTTTACTATTCTACTAAAGATAGAAAAACAGTTTTTTAAAAAAAGACAGTCTGGGAAACATAGCAAGAGCCCATCTTTAAAAAGAAAAAAAAGGAAAACTTAGCCAGGCATGGTAGCACACACCTGTAGCACCAGGTACTCGGGAGGCTGAAGTGGAAGGATGACAATTTCTTGAGACCAGGATTCAAAGGTACAGTTACCTAAGGTGGCACCACTGCATTCCTGCCCAGCCTGGGCAACAGATCAAGACACTGTCTCAGGAAAAAATAAATACACACACACACATACACACACACACACACACACACAGAGTACCCACTTCTCAATGAGAGAAATCAAAATTGATTTGTGGGGCACTATCATTATAAAATTAAAGAGGAACCATTTTACAAATTTTTAAAAATGTAGCATAGTGAATTTGGAAAAATGGAGTAGACCTAGAAAATATTTGAAAAAGATCAACCAATAGAAAAGGTGAGAGATAGGGGATGAGATTACCACTACAAAATACTAAAATTGTGTTTCATTAACTCAGTCAACAAATGTGTATTGGATCCCCTTGTGCCAGACCCTGTTCTTGGCAACAGCGATGTATCAGTGAAGCCCTGCACTCGTGGAGCGTACAGTGTAGCGATAAGACAAAGTAACATGCTAACCACACTTGAATGGACACAAAGGAACCAGAGCAGAATGTGCAGAAGTAGAGAGAGACGGGTTTGTGACAGTCCATGATAACCAGCTCTTTCCTCCTTACCAAGCGTCCCTCCTACCCTCCTAAGGATCTAAGCTCATTCCAGTTCCCACCCATGCATCACCAACAGATCAAGAACAAACAAACAAACAAACAAACAGAAAAACAGTAACAACAATGATGACAAGAAAACTCTATAATCTACTATTGATAACTATGGATTTTGTTATCTGGATATGTAACCACTTTATATCATTCTTTACCTGTCTGTTCCCCATAAAATTCAGCATTATGAGAGAAAAAAACCCACCAGTGTTTTTGTTATCTGGATCTATGGATTACCTGTAAATTGAACATAATTATAACAGCATTCTCCCCCCAGCAACCTGGGTAACTGGGAATTAGCTGAATGCTACAAAAGAGGTTATTTTGCAATAATTAAGATGCTTATTCAGTCTTCAATTTTGGTTTGATATTGTAAGGGCTTACTTTAAATTATGTTATTCAAATACTGCAAATAAGAAAAAAATTGTAACCACTTTATATCATTCTTTACCTGTCTGTTCCCCATAAAATTCAGCATTATGAGGAAGAAAATCCACCAGTCTTTTTTGCATGGTCTATTAATAATGTACCACTAGATCTTTTCAGACTCCTACAGCTTATCATTAAAAATCCAATGTCCCATTAATTACAGATGGCGATTTTTATGAGCTTCACTGCAATTTAACTCTGCAGGTGTTTAAGATTTAAAATGGAAGTCATAAGGCATATCTTCACCTGAAATTAAGACATTTTATTACAGTATGTCATCCAAAACTAATTCTTCAACAACAAGAAGAATTAAAATCTTTAGGACTATCAAATGTCTACCTTTCAAACAATTTGATTCTTTTCCATGATATAAATAATTCTATCTCAGTATTAATGAACAAGGCAGGATCGACTAAAAGTTAAAAAATAATGCTCTTTATCATTTTTATTATCATGTGATTCCAAATTCAGGAACTCCAACTTCTACAATTAACTTTATGCTAAGCACAGCAAATACATATTTTTGCTTACAGATTGATGAATTAGGATTGGCAAAACAGGCTAGATTATATGAAGGCAATGTTATTTGCAAAATGCTGATTGCACATTTATTATGTTTGTTGGTGAACTTTAATTTTAAATGCCACATTAGATATACAACAAGAAATGGAAAACTCCATTCAATTTACTTACTGAGCATTAATTCTATCTTACATTCTTTTAAATTTCAAGAGAAATGGCAAACCAACATTTATAGGGTAACTACTGTGTTCCAGATATAGCATTACGGGTTTGCACACACATTATGGATTCTTTCCCTTGATAAAGATGATTATGAGATTTGATCATGTTGCTGCATGTAGCTATGTAATATTCTAATGTATTAATAATACTAAGGATATTCGTCCAGTCTATTTTGATAAACATTAACACTGTTTCCAACTTGGGGCTCTTATAACAATGTTGCTATGAATATTCCATCCACTTCTCTTGGTGCTTATGTGTGCACTTAGCAGTGAAATTACTGGAAGGTGGAGTATGGACATATGCAGCTTTAGTAAATAATGACAGTTTTCAAAATAACTGTACTAATTACACTCTGATCATCAGCACATATAAGTTTTTATTGTCATTTTAAAAGGGTTTGGGTAGTAAAAGGTAACAAACATATATTTTCAACTTCCATAACTTTACATCTAATATAGATTTTATGACATGTCCAAAGTTACAGGTGGCTGTGGCAAAAAAAAAAAAAAAAACTCATCCATCAGAAACACCTGTATGTACATTTACACTATGATATGGATATGGTTTGGCTCCATGTCCCCACCCAAATCTCACCTTGAATTGTAATCCCCATAATCCCCATGTGTCAAAGGTGAGACCAGGTGGAGGTAACTGAATCATAGGGGTGGTTTCCCCCATGGTGTTCTTGTGATAATGAGTGAGTCTCATGAGATCTTATGGTTTTATAAGCGTCTGGCACTTCTTCTACCTGCTCTCATTCTCTCTCCTGCTGCCCAAGGAAGAGGCGCCTTCCACCATAATTGTAAGTTTCCTGGGACCTCCCCAACCATGTGGAACTGTGAGTCAATTAAACCTCTTTATAAATTACCCAATCTCAGGTATTTCTTCACAGCAGGGTGAGAACAGACTGATACACACTATTTCTTGCTTTGTGTTCTGTAGGCATGTCTAATATGCCTCGCATACTACGCCTTCCACTGGCTTCATAAAGGTCTTGTCAGTTTCCTTGCTTCTCCTTGTTCAATAAAGTTTACTTTCACAAAGTAAAAATAAACCATCACATCAGCACATCACCTGCAGACCACATTCCGAATTTCAGCAACTACCGCAGAGCCAGGCAGCAGAGTGGGGGTCTATACAGGTAGCACCCATGACATTAAGTAAACCAGGTTGCAGGGGGCTCAGCTCTCTTATGCAGTTGGCTGTCCTATGGACCTTGACCAGAACCTGGTTGACCATAGATTAAGACTAGTAACAAGACAGGGTGGAGAGCTGCACAGGGCCAGAGGTGAATCTATCTCCATTCTTGAGAAAACACTCACACCACTAACGGTACACATCAGTAGCTCCATTTTTATACAGGTAGGAAAGCATGCTAGAGAGATATTAACAATTTATTTCTGACGCTTCTTTCCCCACTCCATCTCCAGCACATCTGTACTTGAAAAGCCAGGACTGAATAAATGCATCATTTAGAACTCATTTTGTTGCAAATAATAGAAAACACAGCTTACATAGAAAGGGCCTACACATGGAGGGGGTTTGAGGTCACATAACTGCTTAAGTCTCACCCCACCAGGGCATTTCTTCATGTTTTGTTCAAGGCTGCTGCTCTCTTTCTCTGTCGTGCTGCTCCTGGTTCTGCCTGCCTCTAGTTGACAGCTTTGTCATCATGGTGCCAGGGTTCACTTCCTTCATGGAAACTAAATGAATTCTGTTATTCTAGGCTTCACACCTGCCCACCACAGTATACAGAAGGAGAGAGAGCAGCTGTATCTTAGATTCCCAGCAAAAGTCCTGTCATCTAAGATCTCTGGGCCATGCCTAAACCAAAACATGGGATGGTCAAGGACCGATTGGCTTAACTAGACTTGATCACTTTGTTGTGATTAGGGTATTATTGTCTGAGAGGAATCATTGTCTGCCCAAAAAATGGGGTTGGGGCTAAACCCTCCCAAACAGCATGGGGCCCATAAATGAGTACACAGATATTGAAGGGAAAACAATGGTGTCTACCACAGTGATCATGATTGTTCCTTGTAGAGTGCATCCTCAATATTGAATGTCAGACACATGTGTCGTATTCTCTGGGGGGAAAGGGTATAGCGCTTTCATCAGATTATTATAGAAGTCTATGAATAGAAAATAGTTAATAATTACTGCTTTATGACTTGATTAAAAAGAGTAACAACATCTCATAAATTAAGCTAACATTCAAATATCTTTAAAATGACTGAATTAGTTTATTTTCATCAAGTGTCATCTTTTTCTGTATAAAGGAATGATACACTGTGATTCAGAGGCAAGTTCACAGGAGAGGTTAATCTAACCCAGCTATGAACCTTTCACGGTAGCCTCAAATTATTTCCCAACTCCACGCATCTCACCAATATAAAGTGTGAATACTGTGAGGACAGCAGAATAAGGGGGAACCAATCTACCTTCCCTCTCTCCTGAGACAGGCAGAAAAGCTTTCACAGGGAAAACTATTCTCCCATGCCTGACATCTCTCAAATGGACTGATCTGGAAAGAAGAGAACAGAATGTAAGTAGAGTGCCTATTCCCTGTTCCTACGGGAGAACCACAGCTGTTCTTCCCCAGGTTCAGCCAGATAAAAAGCAACTTAGTGCAGCTCTTACAGGAATATCTTCTATTGCTAATCACATACTACTTCCCAATTCTGCCACTGCCCTGCATAGCAACTTCCCTTGCAGTCCTGGGGAATTTTGATCCTGGATTAGTGAAGAATTTAGGCAAATTTCAGGGGTATTTCTCATCTCCGACTGAAACTTTGTGAAATGAAGGCAATAGGAAGTCAGTTCAGAGCTGGTGGAAGAGTTCAGTCTGCACAGGCAAGGTGAGAAATGGGCCCAGAAGTCATCTTAATGCTTCATTATCGTGATGTGCATAGATAATTCATTAATCTTCATGAAAAACTCTCTCTTCTGAAACAATTTAGAGAATCCACCTAAGTAACAAACGGTCCAGTCCTCATCAATGTCTCCCAGACAAATGTTTCAAGAAGCAATTATAATAAATATGTCACGGAAATTTTATCATGGCAATCACATTCATTTTTAAAAAATTCATTCTTTGGCAGTTTGAAAGAATATTTATTTTCTCCAAATAGAAAATGACAAGGAGACACCAGGCTGTGATCCACCCATGGGGAAACATTTTTATTGAAGGCTCACATATTTGTATCATAATTCAAATGGAAACTTGGAGGACCAGAAGGTAGAATTAATCAACATGAAAAACACGTTCTAGTCACTGTAACATTTCCTTCTGGACTAACTTCCAATCCAGATCCTCTCTCCATTCTTCTTACTAACAGCCCACAGCTAAACTATTCCTCATTTTTCAACCCCCAGATTCTGAGGGTTATTTACTCCTATTTTCCCCAACGCCATTATCCTCTTGCCAATCACAATACTTATCCCATCATTGTGTGTGTTAGAGCTTTGCCCAAGTGCATTCTTCAGATCCCACAGTCCATGGATGTTAATAGGTGCATGATATTTATTTAATAAATAAATGACAAGTATGTGCTGTGAATTGTGTTTGTGTACCTGGCACCAACTTTATGCTGCTTTCATAAAGTTGATATCGAGGTTATTTAAACAAAGTTGAGTACTCATAGCTAAATCATTCTGGGAACCATTAAATTTGTTTTTTAAAAAGTTCAGTAGTGAAGCCTGTTTAAAACTATTTACAGGTATTATAGTGTTAGGTACTGCTGATTTCAAGAAGACTGAATAACCATGGAATCATTTCTCTATTTGAAGGAGTTATTTCATGAGAATACTCTTCAGGAACACATTTCAAGCAATGCTGTTTTCTTGGTTTGCAAGACACTATTCTCTTTTTTTGATTCTCTGCTTCCTTCTCTGAACATTCATTCTGTTTCCACGAACACACCTTCCTTTGCTTACTCTTTCTTTAAATGATAACCAACTTTATGCTAGTCACCTTATATATAGTCTTCTCTGTACTCCTCTAAGCACCTGTTTTTTAACTCTTTATTTTGAAGTAACTTTTGACATTACCCCAATTAGCATTGGGGAAAACAAATTAATTATACTTGTAAAACTGTTACATATATAGGAGATAATTCTTTACCCTTTATGTATCTTCTCTACCACTGACATCTTGTACAATCACAGCACACTTATCAGAGTCAAGAAATTAATGTTGCTCCAATGGTATCAGCTAAATAATTTGGATTTTCCCAGTTGTGTCACTAATGTTCTTTTTCTGTTCTGGAATCCAATCCTGGGGCCTACATTACAATTAGTAAGGACATCTTCTTCATCTCCTCTGAGCTCTGATAGTTCCTCAGTCTTCCATGACCTAGCTACTTTTGAAGAGTCCTGGTCAGTTATTTTGCAGAACGTACCTCAGTTTGGGGTTGTCTGATGTTTTCTTCCAAATAGATTTGTTTATGTGTTTTTGGCCAGAATAACATAGAATCCACGTGCCTTTTTCAGTGCATTGTATCAGGACACATTGTGGGTGTGTCTTCGTACTGATGATTTTTACCTTGATCACTTGGTATCTGCCAGGTTTCTCCACTGGAAAGTTATTTATTATCTTTCCCTAAGTAATTAATAAATATCCTGGGGAAGATCTTTTAGAATATGCAAATCTCTTATTTCTCCTTAAACTTTTGCTCAACAGTTTTAGCATTCGATGGTGGATCTTGCTTGCCACAAATATAATTGAGTGTTCTCATTTTTTGTTTTTTGTTTTGCTTTTTTTTACTGATTATCTGATACCACAAGATATTTCATGCTTATCTTGAATTTTCTCTGCCCCAGTCTTGAACTCCACCACTTCCCCAAGGTACCCTAGTTCCTTCTATTGGAAAACGATATTCAAAACATAAGATCTGATCTCTGTCTCTGCAGTTTCATTCTTTTCAGAACATTATGTGCATGAAATCATATAGTTCGTAGCTTTTTGATTCTGGCATTTTTCACTTAGCATAATTTTTCTGAGATTCATCCATTTTGCTTTATGCATCAGAAATTCTTTTGTGTGTGTGTATGTAGCTGAGTAGTGTTCCACTGCATGAAAGTAACAATTTGTTCATCCATTTGAGGGACTGTGTTAGAGGAACTTTTCCCTCCTCTGGCTGGCTAGGGGCTTTTGTTTCCACTTTTCCTGCCTCTGGCTCTTAGGGGCTTTGTTTAAGGGCAGGAACCCTAGAGGTGGAGGTTCCCTGACTCAAGGTATAAAAACAGTAGCCAATTCAGTAAGGGATCCAAAGATCAATCAATCCAGAGAAAGGTTGAAAAAAAAACCTCTCTCATTGGACAAGAATAGGAATGGGGAGGGAATAACTCAGAGGTATAATCTCCAGCCACCCAAGCCTTCAATGGCATCCCTTTCAGGTCCCCTTTCACTACGTGGAAGCTGTACATTGCTCTGCTTAATAAACTGCATCGCTGCTCACTCTTGTGGTCCATGAATTCTATTCAAGCTGTAACACTCATCAAGGTGCTTGGGTTGGCTCCTTCATTCTTTGAAGCCAGTGAGGCCAAGAACCTTGGACTGGAAGCCCAGCCACACTTCCACCTATAGGTGAAAACTTCAGTTGTTTCATTCTGAATGACTGTGAATAAAGCTGCTATAAACCATTGCATACAGGTCTTGTGTAGGCACAGTCTGTAGTCCTCTTGAGTAAATACTTAGGAATAGAATTACTGAGTCTATGGCAAAGGAATATTTAACTTTACTAGAAACTGCCCAACTGTTTTCCAAAGTGGCTGCATCAATTCACATTTCCACCAGCAGTGTACGAGACTTCTAATTGCTGCACATACTGGCCCTCACTTGGTTTTGGAAGTGAAGGGAAGGGATTAATAACAAAAGGGCACAAGGGTATATTTTGAGGTGATGAAACTTTCTTTATCTTGATTATCATGGTGGTTATAGAATTGTATACAGGGTTGAATATCATAAAAATGTAAACTATAATAGGTGTATTTTACTATATAAAAATGATACCTCAATAAGCCTGAACTCATTCCCATGATATACAAGATCTAAGTAACAGGTACATTCATTATGGTCGGGTTGTCATTGTTTCTAAGCCCTCTCCAGGGACAGAACTCGAAAATATGTGTAGGCATAACAACTATATATATACACATTTATATTTATTTTTGTGCACATCTGTGTGTATATATATATATGTATATATATATATTTGCAATGCACACATGCTTTTTAAAACATGAATTCACACTTACACCACCAACCTCCCTCCAACACCCCAGGGTTTATTCTAGCCTTCCCTCTTTATATGTAGAATCTTTCTCTTACAATGGAAAACTCAGTTTTCATTATCTACAATATATTTACTAATGTATTCAAGCCTAAATATATCCATATAAAGTAGCTTCAGAGTTACTAACACATAACCTTATCAGAAATAAATTTACTAGAGTTTAGCATTTTGCAATATTCTTTTTGCCTTTGGGCTTACACTATCAAGTCAAAGTTAAAGTAACTGGTTTCTTCCTGCCCCACATGTTGTGTGGTTGTGTTACTCATCTATTATAGGGTTAGTTTCATTTGTTACAACTGTTATTCCATTTGAGTTCCCCAAATATCTTGTGTGTGCACTTTAAGTTACATAGATTAAAACTCACCAACACGTTGTACAATTTTGTAGATTTTGACAAATGGATATAATCATATATTCACTATCAAGATTTAAATACAGAATGATTTTATCACCCCAGAAATTCCTTTGAGGTATCCTTTTGCAGACAGCTCCTCCCATCTAATTCTACCTCTTGCAGCTACGGATTTGATTTGTACCTCTGTTAGTATTCCTGTTACAGAATGTCTTAAAAATGACATTAGTTGATATTAGTCCCTTGAGTTTTGGCTTCTTTGACTTAGCAAAATGCATTTAAGATTTATTCACATTGTTGCATGAATCAATACTTATTTTCCCATCAGTGAATAGTGCTCACTTGTATGGATATACCACATTTATTTATCCATTTTTGCTAGTTGAAAGTTACGTAAGTAGTTTCCAGCTTTTGATGCTTACAGATGAACCTGCTATAAATGTTCCTGGACAAGCTTTTATGTGAGCACACCTTTTCATTTCTCTTGAATAAGTACCCAGGGACGAGATGTGTGGACTGTGTGGGAGATATATGTTTAACATTATCAGAAACTTCTCACTTTTCCATGAGAGGTGAAACATTTTGCATTACCACAAGTAAAGAAATCCAGTTGCTCTGTGACCTTGCTTGAACTTTGTATTGTCAGCTTGTTGTTTTGTTGCTGCTCCTTATCTATTCTAATAATACTTCTATAGTGGTATTTCATTGTGGTTTGAATTTTTGCATTTCCATAATGACTAATGATATCAAGAATCTTTTTGTGTGTTTGTTTTTCATCCACACATCTGTGGTTAAGTTTCTGTTTGGATCTGTTTCCCTCATTGTTGACTGGGTTGGTCGTTTTTGTACTGTTAAGATTTAAGGCCTCATTCCATGTCTAGATACAAGTCCTTTGTCGGAAATGTAATTTGCAGATACTCTCTACTAGCCTGTGGCTTGCCTTTGCATTCTTTCAGCTGTGTCTTTCAAAGAGCAGCAGTTTTAAAATTATAACAAAGTCCAGTTTGCTGATTTTTCTTTTATGAATTTTACTTTTGATGTAGTATATAAGTCTCAGTTTCACAAATATTTTCCCAATATTTTTAAAGAAATTTTTATAGATTAAATTTACGCTTGAGTCTATAATTTTCAATTAATATTTCTATGGGTGGGCATTTATTTTTTCATATGCATGTCCAGTCTTCCAGCACCATTTGTTGGAAAGACTATATTTCCTCTGCAAAATTACTTTGCATCTTTGCAACAGATCAGTTGGCTATATTTGTGTGAGTCAATTTCTGGACTCTAGTCCATTTAATTGAACTGTATATCTATCTGTATTAGTCCATTCTTATGCCTCTAATAAAGATGTACTCAAGACCTGGTAATTTATAAAGGATAGAAGTTTAATGGATTCCCAATTCAGCACAGCTGGGGAAGCCTCGGGAAACTTACAATCATGGTGGAAGGGGAAGCAAATGTGTCCTTCTTCACATGGCGGCAGGAAGGAAAAATGCCCGGCAAATGGGAAAAGCCCCTAATAAAACCATCAGACCTCAGGAGGAGTCACTCACTATCAGGAGAACAAGCATGGAGGTAACCGCCCCCTGACTCAACTTCCTCCCACCAGGTCCCTCCCATGACACTTGGGGATCATGGGAACTACAATTCAAGATGAGATTTGGGTGTGGTAACAGCCAAACCTCATCACTATCCTTTGGCAGTATCACACTATGTTTATTGCTGTGGTTTTAAAATACATTTTGAAATCAGGTATGAGTATTCCCATTATGTTATTTCCTTTCAAATTTTGTGGGGGACTATTTTAGTTCCTTTGCCTTTCCACATTTTATAATGAACTTGTCATTATCTGTAAAATATCCCTTTGAGATTTTGATTCAGATTGCATTAAATATACATATAATTTTGGGGATAATTGACATCTTACCAATATTAGATCTCCCAAACAATGAAAATAGTATATTCCCTCAATGATTTAGCTTTTTAAAACTTTCTTTAATTAGTTCTATAAATTTCAGCATACAGATCCTGTAAATATTTTTTACACTTAGTCCAAAGTGTTTCATTTTTGTGTTATTTGCTATTTTGAATGGTAATTTTTCAACTTTGAATTACAATATGTACCACTAGAAAAACAATTAATTTTTTTGTATTGACCTTGAATCTCGTGACTTTGCTAAACTCACTAATTCTAGAACGTGTTTTGTGGATTTTGAAGGTTTCGCCACGTAGAAAACCATTTTGTCTGCAAATAAGCAGAGGCAGTTTTATTTCTTACATACAAATTTTGAGGCCTTTCTTTTCCTGACTTTTGTTTATTTTTTTAAGCTAGGACTCCCAGCATGATGCTGAACAGGAGTGGATCTTTGGGATCAAGCACTCAGTCTTCACCATGAAGAACGACGTTAGCTGTCACTTTGTGCGTAGAAACCCTCCATCAAGTCAAATCAACTCCACTCGACTCCTACCATACTGAGAATTATTTATCATGAGTGGATATTATAATGTATTTTCCAATTCGATTTCTGTGTCTATTGCAATAATCATATAGTTTTCTTATTTGCTGTACTAATGGGAATCACACTGATTGGTTTCTAACTATTGAACAAGCCTTGTAAGCTTGGAACAAACTTGACTTGGTTGTGATGTGTTACTCTTTTTATATGTTGATAGATTGTATTTGCTAGTATTTTATTGAGAATATGTGTGTCTTTATTCGTGAAGGATATTGGTTTTTAGTTCTCTTTTCATCTTTTACCTGTTTTCGGTATTACACTAGTGCTGGCCTCATTGAGTTGAGAAGTGTTCTGTCTTCTCTGCTTTCTAAAATGAGTTGAATATAATTTTATTACTTTTCTTTTTTCTGAGACAGGGTCTTGCTCTGTTACCCAGGCTGGAGTGCCATGGTGCAACCATAGCTCACTGCAGCCTCGAACTCCTGGGCTTAAGGAATCCTCCTTGGCTGAAGGGATCCTACGTAGCTAGGAGTACAAGCACATTATCACCACATCTGGTTAATTTAAATATTTTTCATAGAAATGAGGTCTTGCTTTGTTGCCCAGGCTGGTTTTGAACTCCTGGCCTCAAGTGATCCTCCCACCTCAGCCTCCCAAAGGGTGGGGATTACAGGCATGAGCCATCACACCCTGCCCCTATTTATTCCTTAAATACTGATAGAATTCAGAAGTAAAACCCTCTGTTTCTGAAGTTTCCTTTTTGGAAGAATATTAACTATTATTTAAATTAATTGAAAACCTTAGGTCACATTTGGCAACCTTCCAAATTACCCACCTGGGGACTGTTGTATGATTCATGGTTCACCTTTTGTCCTTGAATAAGGAATCCTACTGTGAGTCCCTCAAATGTTATTGTGAGTTCTTCAAACTATTGACATATTGATTAACATGTAAACAACCAACCAACACTGACAAAGGCACTGCTGATTTGTTTTTGAATCATGAAGTTTTACTGATTGTCTTGCACCACAGACTAAATTAGCCCGCATATTGCAATCTATAGCCAATGATTGTAACCTCTGTATTGTACCTTCCAGTGAAAAGGACAACTCTGATATGAGGAGTCTGCCTTCCTTCTCCTAAACTTTCTTATAAAAGCCTTCCAATTCATAACAGACTTTGGAACACACCCCTTTACTGGTGTCTTCCTCAGTCAATCCTCATATTTGGCTTCCAGTAAACCTTTATTAAATTGTTTCTGCCTACACAGTCTTAAGTTCAGTCATCATAATCAGTAAAAACATATTCTGTTTATTTATTTCTTGAGGTGTATTTGGCAGTTATGCTTTTTATCAGTTTATGGGCATAGAATTGTTCATTTCATTTCTCCTTTATATTTTAAATTTGTGTCTTTTATTTTCTCTTGGTCAGTTCAGATACAGGTTTACCAATTTCATTGATCTTTAAAAATTACCAGCTTTTGGTTTAATTGATTTTCTCTATTTTTTTCTTTTTTTATTTTTATTTTTTGTTTTTGTTGTCATCTTTATTATTTCTTTCCTTCTGTCTGCCTTGGGTAAAACTTGCTTTTCTTCTTGTTTCTTAAGAGGGAAGCTTAGATAATTGATTTAAGATCTTTTTTCTTTTCCAACATAAGAATTTAGTTGGTTGTATAAATTTTCTTCTAAGCATGGCTTTAGTTCATTACACAGATTTTGATCTATTTTATTTACACTTTGATGTAGTTCAAATTATTTTTGAATTTTCATTGAAACTTTCTTTTTGACACACAGGTTATTTAGAAACATGTTTAATTTTCAACTATTCAGGAATTTTCCAGAAACCTATTGGATATTAATTTTTTTATTATACTTTAAGTTCTGGTGTACATGTGCAGAACATGCAGGTTTGTTACATAGGTATACACGTGCCATGGTGGGTGGCTGCATACATTACCTCATCATCTACATTAGGTATTTCTCCTAATGCTATCCCTCCCCAATCCCCCCACCCCTCTGACAGGCCCTAGTATGTGATGTCTCCCTCTCTGTGTTCATGTTTTCTCATTGTTCAGCACACACTTATGAGTGAGAACATGCAGTGTTTGGTTTTCTGTTCTTGTATCAATCTGCTGAGAATGATGGTTTCCAGCTTCAACCTTGTCCCTGCAAAGGACATGAACTCATCCCTTTTTATGGCTGCATAGTATTCCATGGTGTATATGTGCCACATTTTCTTTATCCAGTCTATCACTGATGGGCATTTGGATTGCTTCCAAGTCTTTGCTATTGTGAACAGTGCCGCAATAAGCATACGTGTGCATGTGTCTTTATAGTAGAATGATTTATAATCCTTTGGGTATATACCCAGTAATGTGATTGCTGGATCAAATAGTACTTCTATTTCTAGATCCTTGAGGAATCACCACACTTCTTTCCACAATGGTTGAACTAATTTACACTCCCATCACGTTATGTGTGTGTTTGTGTCTATGTACACATATGCACTTATATTGACCTTTATTTATAGAGTATTCTTGAACTTCTCAGATCTGTAGTGTGATGTTTCTAATTAATTTTGGACTACTCTTAGCTAATATTTCTCCAAACATTTATTCTCCTCATTATATCTCTCGTATACTTTTGGGGTTTCAATAATGCCTATGTTAAACCATTTTATGCTGTACCATAACTCATGGATGCTCTGCTATTTTTATTTTTACTTTAGTTACATCCAGGGCTAGAGACATTCATAGCCAGCTCCCTACTGAGTGTCTCCACTTAGTTTATCACAGGGATGATTATATTTTCCTCCAAACTATTCCTTCCTCATTCTTCCCTATCTTAGTAAATCATACCATTATGTGTCCCAATTATGCTAGAATATTGAGTAACTTCTGCTGGAAACACTACTGTTTAACATAGCCCTGGAGGTCCTGACCAAGACTGTGTGCGGTGACAGATATGGTAATTAGCTTGATTGCTGTAATTGTTTTACAATGTATACATATATCAAAATATCACCTTTATACCTTAAATATACACAATATAAACAACATAAGAAAAAATAAACAGGAACCACAAGTCACGGAAAATAAGATATCACTGTTATCATTTGTGGATACCATGATCACATGTACAGAATCAGCAAAAACTCATAATTAGAGCTAATAAAAAAGTTTTGAGATCAATGGATACAAGATCACCGATCACCCTATGAAAATCAATGATCTTTCAGCAAGTAAATCAGAGCCATCATTTCCAGGAAGACACTTCTACTGTATGGTACCATTCCGAGAATGAAGAAGAACCTTATTCACTCAAAGGCCAATTTAGTGACCAAATTGCTAAATGGACATTTTGATTAATTTACTTCCTTTTCACTAATACCTAGTTTGGTGTTAGAAATAACCTATTAGATTCATAGAATTTGGGTGTTACGCCCAGCTCTGAATTTGTTGTTGCTAAAATGGTCTTTATTAAAATTAAGAACTTTTACCCATCAAAAGTGATCACTAAGAGACAAAAGTAGTCTAAAGTGGTAAATCTACTGCAATGCATATATCGGACAAATAACTTTTATCAAAATTATTTAAAAATCATTTTTTTAAAAGAAGACAGATAACAGAACTAAAAATAAAATGAGCAAAAGATTTGAAGACAATATACATGGCCAATAAGCATACGAAAAAGTGTTTAATATTCACTAGTCATCAAGAAAATGCAGATTAAAACCACACAGGGATACCTCCATAACCTCACGTGAAGCCCCTCATCCAGAAGTGTGATAACATCAAGTGTTGAAGCCCTTATATAAACCAGCACAGGTGCACTGAAAAACTCTTTGGTAGTATAATACTAAAGCTGATCTTATGCCTACATATGAACGAACAGACATACAAAGGAACCTCATGATCTTTGACAAGTTACTTAACATCTCTGAGTTCTCCTTACTAATGCACTTCCTGGAATTACTGAGAAGGTTAAGTGAGATAAAATATTGTACGTTTCCAGCATATAGTAACTTCTCCTTTAATCCATGGATAAAAATTTTCCTTTTTCTTCCCTAATTACCATCAAGAACTTCTTTTTTTCTCAGGTTGCTGAGAAAAGAAACAAAATTAAAAATTCCTTTTCCACAAAAAAAGATAAATTATTTATTTTTAACTATATCTTCATAATGTCTAGATGTTAGTTTATTGATCACAGATTAACTTTCTAGCTTATTCCCTCAGGGAATAAGAATTTCACACCTAGATTCAAACAATTTTTTGTAACCCTAGTTCCACTATCAATTTTCTAGCATTGAGCCTTCTATTTCAGATATTGAAATACTTTTCAAGTTCTTAAAAGAACCGGTGTTGGTCTCAATTTTGATTCACCCACATTCTTCACCACCCAGGTTCTGCCTCTGCGTCGCCTGCCACAGGTGTTCCAGGTGTTCATTTTACAAAAAAGAAAAAACGTTTCTCACTTTTTATAGTCTGGGCACAGTGGCTTATGCTTGTAATCCCAGCACTTTGGGAGGCCAAGGTAGGTAGATAACCTGAGGTCAGGAGTTCAAGACCAGCCCAGCTAACATGGTGAAACCCCATTTCTAGTAAAAATACAAAGAAAAATTAGCTAGGCATTACAGTGGGTGCCTGTTATCTCAGCGACTCGGGAGGTTGAGGCAGGGGAAACACTTGAACCTGAGAGGAAGAGGTTGCAGTGAGCCAAGATCACACCACTGCACTCCAGCCTGAGCAAGAAAAGCAAGAGTCCAAATCAAAAAAAAAAAAAAAAGTTTCACTTGTTTGAAAGTTGGCTAAGATGTAAGTTTTAGACTCGAATGTTCTGTCCTTATCATCAAAATTGCATTTATTGCAGCAATTTGGACAATTTATCCCTTAAAATAAGAGCTATAATGTAATAGGTAGAAGGAAAGTGGGCACTTTTCTGCTCTCCTTGGTAAGTGGAAGCATTTGCCTCACAGCGTCACTTGGATAATCAAGGAGGAATTTCTGGGCTTCATATGCCATTTACTCCTCCTCAGCCCCCGACTGCCTTCTTTTCTAGCTAGTAAATGTCATAGTGACATTTCCTTGTTTGTAATAACACATCATTTAAAGACTAACCAGGTCATTCTGACTTTTCCCATCAATCTTTTTCTTGACTTTCCTCAACTTACTGGTCCACAACCCACAACCCAATAGAATGGTAACTCAGCTCAGTCACTGATTTTTTTCAAATTATTACTTGGATTGTGATATGGATAATCTTAAAGAGAACAAAAGGTTTTATTGATATAGAGTCACTAAAATGTGTGAGCCAGGAAATAAATATATTTGGGGTGTTTTTTGGGGCTTGTTTTGTTAAAAAAAACTGTTATTGTTTTTATAATGATAAAATTTGTAGCTCTTTTTTAACTATTTGACTCTGGAGAGGTTGCCTCTATGACTCTAAAGTCAGGGATGAGAAACTCAGCATGTATGAATATTATGGAATTTATTATTTTGAATTTTAGCAAGTAAACGTCATTCAGCAACAAAAATTTGCTCGATTAAAAAATCTCATGGATTCCTCATTAGACTCACTCTGGTATCTTCACTGTCAAAGCTCTGTGTCAACATCAATAAACATTTATTGAGCATCTTTAATAGCAAGGTTCTATTTTTTATTCCAGAAAGGAAAATATAGGTACAAATAAAAACTTAACTCCCAACTTTTTATGATATAGGTGAGTAGATAAGATAAACATAAAATATATTTAGCAATCGAATGTTGGTATTGGCTAGACCTCCGGAGACTGCTTAACACAACGACTTAATGAAAGTGGCTAAAGTTTGGAGACGATAAAGCTTGTTAATGGCCACATAGCAAAAGTTGATAGCATAGCTGACAATGGGAACCTCATTCTCTCTGTTCCTATTTTAAGTTTCCTTTCCAAATGAATGGCACCAAAATGTCTAACCCCAGTTTCAAGAAATGAGAGGCTGTTAAGTGCAAACTACCACTAAGATTGTTTTCACAAAATGAAAGGCTTCTACTGATTTGTCAATCATAAATGACAAAAGATATTTTTTAGTATATTACACATGACTCAGCGAAAGCAGTGAAGCCTTACTACTCGAAGTGTGGTCATAGGACCAGCAATATCAGCAGCATTTGGGAGCTTTGTAAGAAATGCAGAGTCCTGGGCTCCACCCCACACCCATTAGAAGCCCAGGCCTACGCAATTAGAATCCACATTTTAACAAGAGCACCCAGATGGCATGTGTAGACAGTGATGTTTTAGAAGCATTGCAACAGGGGGGTTTTAGTATGAAAGGAAATCAGTCACTCAAGGGTTCCCTCTTTCCATAAGCATGAGCACACCAACAACTGCAGTACAGTGTATAAGGAAAATGGGATTTTTCCACTTCGGTGAGGGTACATGTGTTCTTCAGGTAAAATGTAGCCTCAAGTAAGATGCTGTGTCCTCCACTGCTTTTCTGAAACCTCAACTCTGCTCTGAATCCTTTTAAAATCACATAAACCAAAATATATCCTCCTGATACACCCCCTGAATGTAGATAGCACTGACAATTTACATATATCATCAACTACCTGGAATTTTATAAATACAAGATAACTGCAAATAGAAAGATAACCAAGTTTAATTGTATCTTCCTATCTCAGTTTCAACCGAGCACCAAAAGTTAAAAGCTGTGAAAATGGTTGCCAAGCGTCCCTGCAGCCCACGGTGACCTGTTACACTATTTAAAAAATGATCAAGGGTATGAAATTGGTGGGTGTACATTTATAATCATCCATGGGAAACTTCCAGATAGAGAGTGGCTGGAATTCTCTGGCAGCCTCATCTTCTGGGTGGAGGAAGAAGGGACTAAGGGATGTACGACTGGGTCAGGAAAAGGAAAATATAGGTTTCCTCTTAGCACCAGCCAAAGGAGAAGGTGTCACAGAGCCATTCAGAGAGCCTCAAATGGGTTCTTTGGAGAACCGGGTGTCTTTCAAGCAATGGTACCTAGACCCCACCTGGAAAATCTCAGGCAGCCCAATGTGAAAAGAGGCGACTGTATTGGGAGCAAGCTGTGTTGCTTCTGGTGATGGTGGGAAAAGGCGGGTGTTTCTCATGAGCCAGAAGTGGACCACATAGGGGAATGCCAAGAGCCATTTTGTAAGGACCTCCACCCAATAGAGCCAAAGGACCAGCTGAGGGTGACAACAGGAAGTGTGAGGATGTGTGAAGGCATCACAACCAGAGAAGAGGCTAAAGCCGTCTTCCAGCATTCTATGTGAGGGTCTCCAAAGAAGCTCCCCATGAGAAAAAGCATGGCTTTATGTATCTGTCACATCTAGAAAGACCCATCACTAGATGAGAACTGTATCTACCATATGACACTGTATCCTTTCTCTCATTCCTCTTCCCCCTGAACCCCACCTTGGAGAAGTGGGAAATTGAGATTGGCGAGTGCAGAGGAGGAGTAAGGAACATGCCAGGAAGGGGACCAGGACAATGGCCTCCCACCCTCCCCCAGTGCAGGCGTCCAGACCCAAAGCTGCACAAGCTCAGAAAGAGGAAAAGCTTCTCTCTGAATGAATCCTGAAGCCAATAATGTTATATTAGACTAGGCCGGGCATTTTGATTTTGCAAATGATACTATTTGTAATGCAGAAGAGTGAGGAAAAAGCTATATTATCTTCAAAAATCAGTGTGGTTGTGTTTAGAACTAGACAGAGGTTTGTTCTAAAGGGGCAGCTGGAGAAAAGAATAAGGCTGTTTTATGATTGTCCCCGGAGTCTAACTTATCCATATAACATGGGTGAATTCATGAAAGAGTGGAGAACATGTCTAATGCTTATTGAAGCTGCTACGGTACTTTGCACATTATACATCATTTTCATGAGAGCTTATTTGATTGCAAGAAAATAGATGTCTATACAAAGTAGCTCAAATTA
Source organism: Cheracebus regulus (assembly GCA_963574635.1). Lineage (NCBI taxonomy): Eukaryota > Metazoa > Chordata > Mammalia > Primates > Pitheciidae > Cheracebus > Cheracebus regulus. The sequence continues at coordinate 31,860 of CAUYQU010057686.1, forward strand.
AAACAACAAGCAAATGTATTATGAATGTAACCTAGATTTTTTGAGCCCCACTTGGGCAGTCTGAGCTCTTGCCTCTCCCATCTTGAAACTCTGCTCAATGTTACATAAACTATCCAACTCCAAGTGCCACAAAACGCCCAAATCCAGCTTTATGACACATTAGTAAACCCAGAAGCTTTCTATTGACATTTCTCTGAAAAAGTGAGATACAACACCATAACATTTCCATTCTGTTCCCCAAAATACATCACCTGGCTGCCAGCAACGCCCTTTTTTTCCTGATTCCCTTTTATCTCTTGCCACAGAGCCTCGCAGATACCTTCTATTTTTCTGACAAATTCCATTCTGGTGAGCTGTATCCAATACTAACCTGGAAAATAGCCATCACTCCCACTTCTACTTAGAAAACAACTCAGGAAACCTTTTTTTTTTTTTTTTTTCTTACTTGTACCTCCTGGGATGCAAAGTAAGAATGCAAAGAGGCTTATAGAAAAGTTTGCTCAACAAAAACAGTTTTATTTGGTGGTAATAAGGAGTGGGAGTAAAAATGCGAAATCCCACTAGGAATTAATGGGTTTTCTTCATTTCTTATCACTTTTACATAACGGTACATCTCAGAACACTGAAAAGAGTTGAAAAGGAAATAAAGGGAAGTAAAGACAAGTCTGACACAACGGCAACCAGAAAGAGAGGGCCAAATGGAATTTCTATTTCTAGGTCCTTGAGGAATCGCCACAAAATCAAACACCGCATGTTCTCACTCATAGGTGGGTGTTGAACAATGAGAACACATGGACACAGGGAGGGGAGCACTATACGCTGGGGTCTGTTGGGGGGAACTAGGGGAGGGACAGTGGGGGGTGGGGAGTTGGGGGGAGATAGCATGGGGAGAAATGCCAGATATAGGTGAAGGGGAAGAAGGCAGCAAATCACACTGTCATGTGTGTACCTATGCAACAATATTGCATGTTCTTCACATGTACCCCAAAACCTAAAATGCAATAAAAAATAAAATTTAAAAAAAAAAGAAAAAAGAAAGAGAGGGCAAGGTCTTCACGATTCAGAGCCCCATCATTTCTGTGGTCTCTGTGCTCTCTGCCTTCCCTTCTCAATGGTCACGCTCGGGCTGCACAGGACCACGCACGGCTGTCAGTCTGTTATCTTACACAGTGTCCTTCAAATTCTCATTGCAATCTCTATGTCTTTGTTCAAGTTCCCAAAAGAGAGGATTTGGTTGGCACGGCTCAACTAGTGGTTTTGTTCCCCTGGGAGTGCTTGTTCAACCTTAGTCTGTATCTAGGAGGAGACAGAGTCCTGTGTTTCAAATAGGAGAGAAGAAGCTGTGGGTAGAGTCTTAATCCCTTAGAAGATAAGTGGCCTGGGATCAATGAAGAACTTCTCTATTGCACAGATGTCCAATTGGCAGTGGATGAATAGATTAGGCAAGGGATGTTGAACCACTGCAGAAGCCTGTACAGGATGAAGAAGATGTTAAAATTTGCTTTATTGTTTTTATTTTTTCATATCATGTTGCTCTTTATGATTTCTCAGACTTTTGGCCATTACAAAGGGGAAGTAAAGCTTCAGAGTTCCTGTACTGGAGGGAATTAGAATCTATTCTCCATGGTTACAAATACAAATTAACAAAAGCAAACACAGAAAATGTCACATAATAACTCTCTATTAAAAGTCTATAGGTCCTTTGGTTGCAAAGGATTACACTTATCACGTGGGGAAGCAGAAAAGGTTTGTTATGCTGACTTTAGTCTGCATATTTCTAAGACCTCAGGATACATAGCCACAAGAGTAAGCAACGAGTCACATTCTCTCTGGCAAGTCTTTCCTAGCTAAACCACAGTGACCACTCTTTCCCCTGACAAACCGAAACCCTACAATTTGGATTTATTCCTTTTCAACGTCCCCGGGTATTTTACTCTGTTGTTTCCTGCCTGGCTTGTGCACACACTGACTCACTAATAAAAATAATAGCTTCTTAGTTTTTTTAATAAAGGAATAATAGCAGAGAGTCCAACACTTATGAAATACAGGAATGATATTCAGCATTGGGTAAATTAATAGATAGACATATGGGTTGAATGAAGCAGGGATTGGTGCTTGCTGAATAAAAGATTAAATAGTATTCAAAATTTATACCTTTTAAATTTGAAAACATTTCTTGATTTTATTACCTTTCGACCATAAGTGATCCACATGTAATTGTGTAGCTCAATTTCCTCAGTCAAAAAAAGGGAGGGGGGAGAGAAAATAAATACTTACCTATTTACCTCAGGGGTTGTTGCAAAATGAATAAATGACATTCATGAAAAAGTTTGGAAAAGTGGAAGGATGGAGAAAGAAATGTCAAATTGTTGACACTCTTTTCATCTCAGTGTCTTCTAGTCTTCAGATCTCAAATAATTCGTGTCAGATATGCACAATATGGGTTTCTCTTAGTTGTATTTAACATATTTGATGTATTTAGCATAAAATTTAGTATAATTAAAAATTTCTGATACATTTTAGGCCCACTTTATTTTAAAGTCATGTTTCTAAAATCAAAAGGCATATACTAGCAAATTTTCCCAGAGACTTAAACTCCTAGTCAAAATAGAGAAAAGGAAATGGATGAACCCTCCTGCCTGAAACAAGTAAATCTTGTACAAATATAGGAAACAACATATTTTGAGACACTGGATATCAAAGAAAGCAAAGGAGGACACTGATTTCTGATAGATGGGGAGTCAATGAGGCGAGTCTCATGTTATCCCGAGCTTACTGCCTTAGAGAGTTTTCAGATGAAAGCAGATGATGGAAAACCTAGGTGGAGCCCAGGAGACTCACTGAGCTAAACAGATGGAGCTGAGAGTCTGGGGAGAACAAGGCAGCTATAGTTTGCAGCTAAAGGGTCCGAGAGAGAAGCAAGCGACACAGAAAGAGAGCTTTGGAGATCTGCTGATGGCTCTGTGAAAACTTTAGCTGAATACAGAACAGGGCAGGCATGAGAGAAACTCTCCGAGGTTGGGAAAAGAATAACCTGGAAGGATTGGAGACAGTGGTGCCCTGACACTCACCCAGGACAGGAAATAGTACCTGCTCAGACAAGCCACTCTAAAACAATCTCATGATTCATGGACATTTCATAGAATACACAAAAGGCTCCTATTTTTGTAGTAGGGATAATTAGCCCTAAGACTGAGCATAGGGCTAATTATAACCATAGTTAATTATAATTAATATTACATTTCCACCTAGTAAATCTTTAAAGCTAGACCTGAAGGAATCAGATTATTTCCAAGGGACTTAACTGAGTACCAGAAAAATAGCTCTGAAATATGCATAGGAATATTCAAATATCCAGCATTTACAAGATAAAATTTACAATATCTGGCATTCACTCAAAAATTACCAGGCTTGCAGATAAGCAAGACAATACAAATCTTATTCAAGAGGAAAATTCAATCAATTGAAATTGATCCAGAACTGATATGACTTTTAACATTAGTGAACATGGACATTAAAACAATTATTACAGCTTCATTCCACAGGTGCAAAATGTTCAGTGAAGACATGGACAATATTAACAAGACCCAAATTGAAATCCTAGAGAGGAAATGGATACTGTACACAATAAAAAATATAGATGGGATTCACAACAAATTAGTGAATGCAGAAGAAAATATTAATGAACTTGAAGACATAAGTATAAAAATAACCCAAAATAAAACCCAGGGAAAAGATAAATTGAAAAATAAACAAAGCATCATTGAAATATGTTAAAACTTCAAGCAGCCTAATATACAAGCACTTGGGACCCCTGAAGGAGAACACACACATATACTCACAGAGAGAGAGAGACAGAGAGAGAGAGAGAGAGAGAGAAAGTAAGTGGGAGCAGGGAAGTATCTGAAGAAACGATGCCCCCAGATTTCCAAATTTGATGGAAAGGATAAACTCACAGATATTTAAAAAGCTTTTGCCTAACCCAAAGGCATTCTATGTTTCCTTCTAGAATTTTTATAGTTTTAGATTGAATAGTTATATTTACAATTCATTTTGAGTTAATGTTTTCACATGGTGTCAGGATAGGTCAAAGTTCTTTTTTTCACATATGATTATCCAAATTGCAAACATCTTCAAAAGTCATTGTTGGCTGGGCATGGTGGCTCACACCTGTAACCCCAGCACTTTGGGAGGCCGAGGCAGGCAGATCACCTGAAGTCAGGAGTTCGAGACCAGCCCTGTCAACATGGTGAAACCCCATCTCTACTAAAAATTAAAAAAAAAAAAAATAACTAGGCATAGTTCTGGGCACCTGTAGTCCCAGCTACTTGGGAGGCTGAGGCAGGAGAATTACTTGAGCCTGCGAGGTGGAGGTTGCAGTCAGCCAAGATCACACCACTGCACTCTGGCATGGGCGACAGAGTGAGACTGGGTTACATACACACACAAAAATAAGTAATTGTTAAGAGAATTAAAAAATAAATAAGTTTATTTATAGACTATATACTCCATAGACTGGAAGAAACTTTGCAAATATATAGCTGATAAAGAAATTTATGAAAGACTCTCAACTCAATAGAAACCAAGTAACCCAATTAAAAATATGCCAGAGATCTTCAAAAACCCTTTAGCAAAGAGGGTATGTGGATGGAAATAAGCATGTGTAAAGATGCTTAGCATTATTAACCATTGCAAAATACAAATTCAAACTGCACCAAGATGCCACTAAACACTTATTTAAATGGCTCATATTGAAGACTGGTTGTTTTCAGTGTTGGCAAGGATTTGGGGGACCTGGAAGCCTCAGGAGCTGCAGGTAGAACGATAAAATTCTAAAATGACTCTGGAGAATAATTTAACAGTTTCTTAAAAAGTTAAACATATGCCTACCATATGACCTAGCTGTTCCACCCTTAGGTATTTACCCTACCTAAGTGAAATGTAAGCATATGTCTATATAAAAGCTTGTACATAAATGTTTATAAAAGCCTTTTTGGTAATAGCCAAAAACTTGAAGTAACACAAATGTCCTTCAACATGTGAATAGATACACAAACCATGATATAGGCATACAATCAAGTATTACTCGGCAACAAAATAACTATGATATGTGGTGCAACATGAATAAATCTCAACATAATTATACTTACTGAAAGTTGTCAGACAAAAAAGACCACATGCTTTAATAATTCCATCATCTAAAACATTAGAAAATGGAAAGTAACATATATTAACAGAAAGAAAAGATTGGTTTTCCTTCGGGATGGAAAAAGGCAGTGGAATTGTTAGGGAGAGAGCGTCCATGGGAAGCACAAGGTACCCGCTGGGACTGGCACGTATGTTCACTGCCTTGTTCTCATGGGTACACACATGTGCACATGTCAATACTTATTCAGCCATATATTCTAAATATGTGCAGTTATTCCTCAATATACTTATTAAACATGGTGTCCGGTATTTATAATTTCTTTTTCAAGAACAAAAGAGGTAATCATCTTTTTTGGTCCTAAGACATTCTTAACTTAGCTGACTTAAATACCTTATAAGATTATGCAGTGAGTTTAATACTCACTAAATATGAAAAACAGCAATTAAAAGTCCCTGACAAAACTAGCCTAGCAACGATAAGGCACCCTTTCCCTAAAGGACTTGCTGGAGGTCATTATTCTTACACTGAGTCTAAAGGACATTTACTGGCCTAGGTTCTCCATTAAGTATATTTTACTGTGGGATTATTTTTCATATCTGTGCCAAGGGATGCCTTAGTAATAGCCACCACTTTGTCTATGGTTTGTTCTTTTCTTTTTTCCTTTTCTTTTTGACAGAGTGTCACATGTTGCCCAGGCTGGAGTGCAGTGGTGTGATCTCAGCTCATTGCAACCTCCACCTCCCAGGTTCAAGAGATTCTCCTGCCTCAGCCTTCCAAGTAGCTGAGACTACAGGCGTATGCCACCACATCCAGCTAATTTTCATATATTTAGTAGAAGTGGGGTTTCACCATGTCGGCCAGGTTGGTCTCAAACTCCTGACCTCAAATGATCCACCCACCTCACAAAGTGCTGGGATTACAGGCATGAGCCACTGCACCCGGCCTATGGTTCTTTCTAGGGTTGGAATATTGTAAAGTTGGAGTCTGCTGTGCCCCTGAAGCCTGGTCAAATGTCCTCAGCTTTCACAAAGGTGAACAAAGGCCCAGAGAGCGGTGACCACCTACCTGGCACGTAACAGGTGCCCCTAGGTGCCCCACTCGACCAATGCTAAGGCCGAGTCTATTGATTTCCTGCTTCCCTCCCTCCACTCTACCTCAGTAAATCATCCTCTACTCGATAAGCTTTTCCATGTGAAGTCACACAGTTAAGAAGCTTCCACAAAGGCCCAGTGAATCATCAGCTTTTTTAGTTTATGAAAAATATGAACTTGTTCTGCTGTGTGCACACATTTTGTCAGGTGTAATTTTAAATTGTTTCATAATGCCTAAATGCCTTATGATCTCTTAATATTGCATTTGAAATTTTCATAAAAGAAGATACACACACTGAAAGAATAAACACATTATGTCTCTATAGTAGGAAAATAATATTAACTTTCTAAAGTCCTAAAGATGAGGGAAGGCATCCACAGGAGTTATGTAACTTCCTTCATCTCTGTTGACTAAATCCATATTGCTGGGACTCTAATGAAAAATATTAGATTTGAGGGTCCTATAAAATTCCAATCACTCTATTTCCTTCATGAGGTGCAAGGTATAAGATAATTAAAATACTACATTTGAGGTATAGTTTTTGACTTAAAAAAAATTCAACAAATAAAACCAGAAAAAACAATTACTACTCATTTATTGCCCTCTATTCCTGGAACCTTAACTTATGCATGAGCTTAGATTCATTTTGTGTATTTTACTGATAAAATGAGAACAATTAAAATTTTAAAAATCAATAAAACATAAAGCCAAAATAACATAAATAGATTTTCACTAATATCCTGGAAGTCATAAAAGTAACTTATGTTCTATCCATTATATTAAACTTTCTGAAATGCTTGAGGATGATTTAAGTTTTGGGTGTTAAAAAGAATGTATTTGTTTTTATTTATATAGGTGCTATTCTTATTTCTTCTAGAAATTACCAATTAAACAACTAAGCTTTCTTTTTAGTATGAAGAGCAATGGTGGATACGAACAACTATGAACTAGGCATGCCATTGCTAACAGTAAGCATTAGTGAAGTGTCCTTCAGGCTGAGTCACTAACCTTCATAGTGCGTATCAGACATGGCTCTTCACTGTGTGCTCAGATGGAGAAGATGAACCACAAAACAGCCTGGTATAATGGAATGTGCCCAAACCTAGAATCAGGCAGAGGGGGTTTGAGCCCTGGCTCTCTCACTCACTGTGTTTTGTTGGATCTCAGTTTTTTGAAATGAGAGGACTGAATGAAATTAACCTCTGAAGTTAGATTCTAATTTTAAATATTCTGTATTAGGGATGAAAGACTATCCAGCATAGGAGGAACTAGACACAACACAGGAAATGGCAGATACCAATGGTCAGGATGAGGGAACCTGGGAATTCAGAAAGAACTACAGGCTCAGGAACAGGGAGGTATAGGGATCCGAGTAGGTGGGAGGGCCTGAGATTTAAGTGAAAAATCAAACTGGAGAATGGAGCCTGCAAGCATGGGTTATAATAAAAATCCTCTTCTTAGCGGGACTCTGGTTCTGTGATATGTCTGTAGACGGTGGTTCTGAAGCCAAGTGTGTGAGAAAAGAAAAGTAGCAGGAAAAGAACCATATTATGTATGGTAGCAATCAGTGAAACTCCATAAGCCTTGCATGTGTTTGTCATGTCCCACAGCCTGTGAGTCAGGGGCTGATCTAATCTTTTAGAGGGAGGGCCTCCCATAGAAAGGGAACCAGTGCTAAAATCCAGGAGGAAAATTCTTTAAGCTATGAAAAGGAGGAAGAGGCTGCTCAATTCCTAAGAAGGATAGACTAAGGAAAAGTCTGGAAAGTAGATGAAATTTCCCAGGAGAGGGAAGTTCTATTGATCAAACCAGAAGGGTCAGGAAAGAAAGAAAAGGAGACAGGAAGTATTTTGGCCAAGGGAGAGCATTAAAGTAGGTTTTGCTTTTTATGAGAAGACAAAAAAGGAAGAACATGAAAACCTTCAGATTTAACAAGTGATAGTTTATCAAAATGTGAGTTTTGGAAAACATAAAATTGGGAAAATGAAAAAGGAAGAGAGAAAGAACTGATAGAAAAATTTAAAAAGAGACTGAGTAAAGGTCAACAAGAAAGCTTCACAGAGATTTAAGGTCTTGAAAAGAACTCACTTGGAAAGTGAAAGGGGATTCCAAAGTTCAGAAAACCAGTGAGGGCAGCCTCCAGATCTCTAGCTGCCCCTGAGTCGTGTAGGTGCTGAGTGAGCTACAAGAGAATAAAAGAACAAAGCTTGTATTTGAGTTGACATCCAACTTAAGTGTTCATAAAAATGAAAAACCAATGATCAGAGAAACATAACAGAATCCAGAGTTTCCACAACATTCACGATGCCCAAGATAAAATTCAAAATCACTCAACATACAAGAACATTTTAAACTGTGGTCCATATTCTCAAGAAGAAAATACAGTCAACACAGACCAATTCTAAGAAAGCTCAGATGTTAGAATTATCATACAAGGGTTTTAAAGTGAGTATTATAATGAGACCCATTCATTAAACAACAAAGATACACATGATGAATAAAACAATTACAAACCCAAGCAGAAAATAGAAATTATAAAAAAAGAACAAAGGGGAAATTTTAGAATTTGAAAATGCAATATCTGGAGCTAAGCACTGAATGCACAAACCATAGAATGCAGAACACAGAGGAGAGAGTCATTAAATGTGAAGATGCAGCCACAGAAATTAAATCTGAAAGAGAGACAGAAAAGTAGCTTGGAGAAATGATGAGCCTCAGAGACCTGGAAAGCAATATAAGCTGTTTAAAACATACATAATTGTCATCTCAACAAATTTACAATAGGACAGAAAAAAAGTTAGACAAGATAATGGCCACCGAATTCCCAAAGATGATGCATTTAAAGATTCAAGTTGATCTTTGCACACCTAGGGGAATAAACAAAGAAAATCATGCCTACACACATAATATTCGAATATTGAAACCCAAAGAAAAATCTTAAATGAAGACAAAGAAAACTAATACATTACATGCAGGCAACTATGAATCAAACAACTTCACTTCTCAGTAGAAAACACTAATTCTAGATGCCATTTTTAAAGTGGAATGCCCTTTTTAAAGTGCTGAAAAAAAAATAAAAATCCTGTCAACTCAGAATTTTACATCCAGAAAAATATATCCTTTATGAATGAAGTCAAAGTAAAAATGCAGATGGGATTCATGAGTAGTATTTCACAAGAAAATGCATTTTTATTGAGTCAAAATGGCTTGAGTTGATTAATATCTTTTTTTTAAATGTCCTAAAAGGAAAATGACAGACACACAAGCCACATTGAGACCACAGGCTATATCTTTGTTATCCCTGTCCTTGCGGTGAAATAAGCACTAGAAGTAGAAGGTAAGAAGCCTATTAAATTTCCACAAATACCTAGAGCTGGCAAAAGTCAGCAAACCCCTGTGGATGGAGGCTGACCCTAGTCATGGGTCATAAGCAACTTCAAAATGCAAAAGTTTCATCAGCTGTTTCACAGGATGAAAATCTTGAGAAGAAACACCAACATTTTACTAATTCTTTGGTAGAATATGATGTTCCTCATCAGAAAATAGTGCCAAGTGATGAATAAGGATTGACTTCTTGCCAAATTCTAGGTGCACAAACAAGTAAACAGGAGATATTATGATTATTAATCACTGCCTTCATCAGAGAGGCACCACGTGAGTCCTTGACCCTGAAGGGATTTTGATAGTTGAGTTCAAATTGAAACCCACAGAGCCAAAGTTTCACATCTATTCTTCAGTGCAAAGAATCGGTTGAGGTTCGTGGGCTAATAACTCATCCCTTTTGGCTTTGGAGACAAGGGTGGAATGAAAACAAAAGATAGAATGTTAAATATCCACCTTTACAAACAGAAAGCAGAGATTTTTTATCTCTACCCTCAGACAAGACGATTGATTACTCCTTAAGTGTGTTTCTGAATTGACAGTTTTTTTGGACCTGGTGGAGATAGATTCTTCATTGGCAAAAATGGCTAGGAAAGGAATGTTACAAACTGGAAAAAGTCCTTATGGAATCTGTTATGTTGATCCTAATTATCAAATGGCTTAAGTGCTATATGCATCTGTAGGCCAATATAAATTGTGTAATATATATGCAATTGTCATCCCAAGAAAGACTAAAATGGAAAAATATTTTTGAAAATAATGGTACAAAATTCCCAAATATGGTGAAAGAATTTAAAGATTCAAGATGCTTAGCGAAGTCCTAGCAGGATAAATATGAAGGAACCCATGGCTAGTCACATACAAGTCATCAAATATGGAAAATCAAAATAAGGAGATACTCTTGAAAGCAGAGAAAAGAGAAAACAGATACAAAATACAAACAATTACAACATCAGATAGATTGAAGAATTTTAGATAAAATGGGGTCTCAAATTATAATATATGTGATATAAAGAATTCTCTCCAGGACCCATCTCCATGCTTGATGTGGAGCTTTGTCATGTAATAAATGCTTACTATGTGCAAGCATTTTCTTTCGTGGGGATTTTCTTAACAATTATATGAGATAATGCATACGTTATTCCCTTTTCCCAGATTTGTAAAAATAAATTAAATTAGTCCTTCCTTTGTTACCTTCTACTTGTGTGATTTTTTTCCTGGGGTTAGGAGAGGTAGTTAGAGATGGCATCTTACTGTGTTGCCTAGGCTGGATTTCAACTCCAGTGATCTTCCCACATCAGCCTCCTGAGTAGATGGGACCACAGGCACATACACCATGCCACACGCAGCTCTATTTATGTGTTTACCAAGTTATCCTTTGTCTCACTGCAAAGCCCACACTCTAACGATTGTCCCACCCTATGCATACCCTCTGGGACCTGCTCCTGAGGAGCTGTGTGCCTATGAGGCAACCATGTAAAAAGAGGCTGTTGGCCGGGCACAGTGGCTCACATCTATAATGCCAGCACTTTGGGAGGCCCAGACGGGTGGATTGCTTGAAGTCAGGAGTCCAAGACCAGCTTGACCAACATGGGGAAATACCATCTCTACTAAAAATAAGCTGGGTGTGGTGGTGGGTGCCTGTAATCCCAGCTACTTTTCAGGAGGCTGAGACAGGAGAATCGCTTGAACCTGGAAGGTGGAGGATGCAGTCAGCCAAGATCGCACCACTGCTCTCCAGCCTAGGCAACAGAGTGAGAGACTTTGTCTCAAAAAAAAAAAAAAAAAAAAAAAAGGGCGGTGATAACAGTGTATATAAAGCACATGCCTCAGTTAATGAAAAGGGTTTTAAAGTGAAGTTGCTTTGTCCTCCCTGATTTGGGCACTTAAAGGTAATGTAATGCCTCTTCTTGTGTGGCAGGTCCTGCTACCAGCCCCAAACATGATTAGCTTGTTGAACTCTCATGAAACTCCTACCAGGAAGGTCCTATAAAACTTAGGCACAGAGGTTAAGCAATTTATCCAAAATGACACTGCTACCTTAGGAATCCAAAGTCCAAGCTTCAGACAGCTACCTCCGCTGATTCCAGAGACGGAAGCACTGGAAATACCTTTCTGGATGCCTAATGTAATACATACTGACACAGGGAAGTTTCCCTTTCAGAAAAGATCAAAGCAAAGAAACTCAATCCGAACCCTTGCTTTCTCTTCAAACCTGAGGCAGAAAGGAGAGGTTCTACTTTGGCTGGAGTTAACTATTCATCTGGGTGTCCTTATTTTCTTCTCAGAAGGTGAGTGCTATCTTCCAGGGCTAAAGTTGTGCAGTCTTATGTTTGTAGTTTACATTTTCTGTAAAACTTAAGTTTGTATTCTTTGCTTAAGAATAAATACCGCTTTCAAGTTTCCAGGAACCAGTTCCACAGGACTATCACTTCTGGAGGTTTCTTCTCAGAACCAGTGGCTCCCGCCTCTACTAGGGCCGATAGTGTGGTGGATTACCCTGTGATCCTTAGCAGTGGTTAGCAGGCGGCTGGTGGCCCCCATGCTCAGGAGAAAAGAGGCTGCAACAAGATCTCTTGTTTTCTAATTCTAGGGATTCAATATGCAAAATGAACCTAGCAATAAATAACACATCCAAAAGAAGGCTAACTCAACACCATCCTAAAAGAGACAGCAAACGTTGTTCAAGAAATATCTGCACAAGAACAAATGATAAGAATTTGCCAAATGTAAATTGTATGCCAGTCATCAGTAAATGAATGAGACCAAACAAAAGCGAGTCCAGCTGGAATATTTTCCTAAGAGACCGATGCCTTTCCTTCCAGCAAAGTCTCCCAAGATGAACTCTAAGAATAGCCTACACAATGGAAAAACAACTATTCCAGAACATCTACTAAACTGACATTATCGAGTTTTATATTTTATTAGAAAAAATACTGTGACTTAAACATCACATGGTCCGTCCAGCACTTCCCAGTGTTGACTGTTGACTCCTGCTACCTGCTCATCTCTCATCCACTACAGAATTTTCATAAACACATCAACTCCCATCATTTCAGTCTCTAAGGTTGTTATTGCACCACAGAAACCTACAAAACAAACTCCAAAACTGCAAACTTTGCAGGCATACCAACTTAAGTGGGTTCTTCTTTGAGAAAAGGGATATTTTTTTTCCTTCTAGCTAATGGATTTCACCATTGCCTCACTTAGAGCCATCAAAGATTTTAAAGAAAGAAGGGCAGGGTATGACTAGAAAACTGCATGTTGGAGACCTAAGGCAAAGTCTAAGTTCATATTTGGGTTCTCGGTTCTCATATTATTGGAACTTAATAGGGGTTAATCATGTTTATTAAATGGATGATTGATGGTGACTATTTATTGATATGATTCAGTGGAGCAAGTATTTGCTGGACACCTGATAGGTGCATAAGATGATCCTAACTCATGATTAACAGGTTTCATAGTACCTTTTAAATTGTTGATGTGTGTTCCAACACTTGCCAGAAAGTTTTATTGGTGTCAGTACCCTACAGTCAAATTCTTCCAAGAAGCTAATTTAGTACCGGAGCCAAAGGCATCTTTTAAAGGAAATTCCTGAATTATCTTCTCAACTCCACAGATGTCTCTACTACATTATCACTGATGTGTGAAACTTTATTTTTAATTCAAAATTTTTATATCAACTGCTCTGTATTAAATACTTTTCCTATAGATATTAAGTAAATGTGAAACATGAAACTACTCAAATCGTAGTGAGAACAGGGATTGGAGAAATTACTCGCTGATTCAAATATTTCATCATGATCTTATAGAAGAAAATGCTTGATATTACTCAGCTGAGTAAAAGTAGTCAACCCTAAATCCTCATTTTACATAACTCAAACAGACCAAGAGTTCCTTTATCCATCCAATGAATCCAATATCATTACTCACTTCAACTCCAAACAAGTAGATAGTGTCTGGAGTTGACATTGCGGGTTAATACATGCTGAAAACCCCAACAAGTAGATATCACTGGGAATATATTTCTAATAACAGCTAATAAACATATGCGCTTACATAAAATGTACACACAAAAATAGGTGTGGAAAACAAGATGAGACCGTAGAGCATAAATTCAGGCTGCATATCAAGGACCAAGCTCCACAGGGCTCACCTCTTTATTCGGTTTAAAAATATATATATAAATATTCGAAAATATGTTAAAGTTCATTGTCACATGCATTGCTGTGTGGCTTCCCTATGTAACCCAGGTAAGGAATTTCCTCGCGATTAATCAGCGGCAGATAGCTGAGGCATACTGGGCATGGCCAAGGGTGGCTGGGCCCCGCAGGATCCGCGCGGAATCCTGAACCTCGCTGGCGATCTGGAGTTTTTTTTGCGCGTGGGAGTAAACGTTTCCCAAGTCTCTCACACTCTGGGCCACTAGAGAGGTTCTGCCAGAATTCCTTAGGCCGCTCCCACTCCCCTTTCTCTGAACGTCGCTAATTTCCTGGAAATAATTCCAGGCACGCGTTGCTCCACTAAAGTCAATGGAGCACGTGTCCGTGACACCAGCCAGCGCGGGCGCCTGCGGGAAGCCCCGCGCGCTTCCCGGGAAGAGCTCGTCTGCAGGCTCCGGCCCAGGGGGTCTGATTCTGAAAGGGGGAGGGGCTCTGCCTCCCACCGCTGACCTCTTCTCTCGTAAGCCCCGCAATCGTGGGAAACGGCTGCACCTGCCACAGCAGCCGCGAAGCAGTGTGGGGTCTCCAGCCCCAGGGTGGCCAACGGGGGCGGATGCACGGGCAGAGCCCTGCTGCTGGCCGCAGGTCCACAAAACACCACACGTTCTCGCAACCCCCGCGATCCGCCAACCATCTTCCCTCCAGGACCCCTGCAAGCAATGCAGAGGCGCCCGCGGCGGCTCCCGCTCCCTCCACACACCAGCCGGAGTCTCCACTCGCCGGCAAACTGTAGCCTCCACCTGCGCCCTTGCCCCCGCGCGAGCCCCCTCCGTCGCGGGTCCCTTACCTTGTGGCTTTTCCCCGGGGGACACCTGACGCTATTGGAGACTCCTGCGGTTTGATTCATGTCCAGAGGAAGTTGAGGGGCCCAGATTCTCTACCTTCAAAACTTCCTAGGCGCGTGGAGGGTGGCGGCGGAGGTGCGCGCCTCGGGGGAGACGCGAGGAGGGTGCCCCCTTCTGCAGCCGAGTCCGGGCGAGCGCGAGGGGAGCCTCCACGCTGCAAGCTTCAGTGCAGGGACGGCGAAATCCGCAGCCCAGATCTGAAGAAGGAGAAGCAGCTGCTGGGACCCCGGAGGGAACCCGGGCCGGCGCCGGCGGCTCCGAGGGCGCTCCGCCCAGTGCTGCCTCCCCGGGAAACAGTCCAGGACTTTCAAGACCAGAAGCCCCAGCAAATCCAAAAGGAGCCCCAAGGAGGTGTGTGTCGGGAGAGCCAGGGGGACGTAGGACTAGGCTCTTCCTGCGCAAGGGGTGGGGAAATCCGCGAAAGCCGGGGAGCCGCGCGCACTCACGCCCTCGCGCCACCAGGGCAGAGCCACAACTGCAAGGAGCCCACGGGTGCGCGCTCCGCTCCAGCGCGGATCTGTTCACACCCCCCTCACCCTCAAAAGCTCAGGCTGGAGCCGTCATCAGTGCGGACTCGGGCACCCCACCCACCCCGCCGGGGTGAAGGAGGGACCCCTCGGAGGGGCTGGCGCCCACTCTTGCCTACAGCTCCTGCGCAGGGCTCCAGCCGCCAAATCTTCCCGGGATGGTCGGGAGGTGGCATAAGAGGTTCTGCCAGGAACCACTGCACAGGCGAAAGGGAGACAGTGGAGTGGGCGGAGGAGGAGCTGGGACGGTGCCCGTGCTCCTCGCCACAGGCCGCACCAGCTACAGCTGAGGGATGCGAGCACTCTGTCAGTCGGGCGGGCGCTGCTCCAGGAGGCCGGGTCCGTGCCATTGCTGGGCGTCCCAATCTGCCTGACCAGGGCCGTATTTGCGGGAGGGCAACAGGGTGCATCCACTCCTTTCTGCAATAGAAGTCTCTGCAGCTTCCCAAGACTTTTTTTTTTCTTTTTCTCTGTTTCCTTCTTCTTTTGCTCTTGGCACCTGTGAAATCATGATAAATTAGTCAGCATTTAGGCACAGGTGGAAGGAAATTGACCCCTGGGAACTAAGAAAAACGAGTCAACAAAGAGCAGCTGCTTCATGAAGACTGCATTGCAACATTTTAGGATCATAAGTCTGAACGGGGGACCAAGGGCACGTTAGGATACAGCCATACGATTTGACAAAATGTTAAGTTTTTTCCAGGCAGAGATAGTTGAGTTTGAATATTCTGAATGGGAAACAAGCCACATAATCTTGTTTCTACTTCAGAATCCCAAATTCTTGGCTTTCACATGTATAAATTGAAGGAAGAAGTTAGACTCAATTGTGACGAGCAGAGCTGCACTTTCTTCCTCAAGTGCATTGGGTTGGTAACATAAGTACATCCCCTTACATTGTCCATTTAAAAGTGAAAAGATTTATTTTAGGTCTTCAGTTATTTGCTAATATTCATGGCCATTTCTTGAATGTTCCCAATTCCAAGTTGGAATAATCCCCATTTCGTAAAATAAATGACCATGTTTGCTTGCTTTCGCGTGCTGAAGACGTTCAAAAGCCACTCACGAGACGGGGAATATGAAGGCTGGACTTGGAGGTGAGCGTGATGCGGAGCTTGGCGGTGGATGCGGATGTTAGCTGGCATCTTGACTTTGCCACCTCCTGGTGCACATCCTTGGGCAAAGTATTTGTCTCATGTGTTCTTACATCTGTCAGGTAGGTGTTCGAGCTGCAGCTTTCCACGTGAGAAAACCGAGACTCAGAAATACTGATGTGTAGAAGGTGCTTCGCATGGTAGTAGGTGTTCATCAGACACCAGGCGCTGTTACTACCAACTGCCTGGAACAATTGCTAGCAATTCACATTAATTTACAGACACTATTGCTCAATTCCAATTTTCTGGCTAACAGCTACTCATGCATTTATCTGTGATGACTTGTGTATTTTCTCTCTCCCACTTTGACTGTGAGCTCCATTATAGTGGGAGAGAAGGCCCTTGAGACTGATGTAAGGGAGCAGCATGAGCTGCGGCCCTGAGAGGCACTCATCATGACCTCCAGCTCGATGACTCACCCTTGCGTTAGGAAAGGCAATCAAGCTTGAAAACTTTTCTTAGAAAAAGATAAGAAAGATGCCATTAATGTCACCTATGTGACAAGATGTTTGGCTTTGATGTAATCAGTTATGGTTTAGTAAAACAACAGCAATTTTTTCTTCCATGGTGTGAATAGTTTTTTTCCTAAAAATTCCTGCATTGTGAATTTGGGGTTTCACTCTATGTTTTCCTTTTCTTTCTTTTATGCCATCTGCTTTTTTTTTTTTTTAATGTGGCATAATGTATAGTAAATGAACAGACCAGTTTTGACGCTTATGTATATTTGTATAATCCATACCCCTGTTAAGACAGGTAACATTGCCATCACCCACCAAAGATGCTTCTTCCCAATAAACTGCCCCCATAAGCAACAACTGTTTGTATTTTATCACCATAGACTAGTTTTGCTTATTCTAGTATTTCAAATAATTGAAGTCATGCATTATGAACTCCTCCACTGAACACAATGTTTATGAGGTTCTTCATGTTTTTGCATGTCTCAGTAGTTCATTTTTTATTGTTGAATAATATTCTATTATATGGATATGCCATGATTAATTTAGCCATTCTCTTATAAATGATTACATGTATTCATTCTAGTTTTTGACTATGAATCAAGCTGCTTTAAACATTTGCGTACAGTGTTTTTTTGGGGGTGTGTGTGAACTCTTGCTTTCATTTATCATATTTTGATATGGAATTGTTAGGTCCTAAGATAGATGCAGGTTTTGTTTTTGTTTTTGTTTAGAAACTACCAAATCATTTCCCAAGATGTTCGTACCATTTTTAAACTCTTTACATGTCTATTATTGCATAGCAAATACAGATGCTCCTTAACTTACAATGGAGTTACAATGTATCTCTAAACATTCTGACTGCCCTTCGCCTTCTGTCATGAGTAGAAGCTCCCTGAAGGGCTCCAAAAAGTTAGTGGCACTATGCATCTAGTACAGCCTACAGAACCGTGAGTCAAATAAACCTCTTTTCTTTATAAATTACTCAGTCTCACATATTCCTTCATAGCTACACTAAACAAATTAGGACAATCTCCAAATATTTTGGGTTGTCTAGCTACTTTTCTGTTCCTGATTTCTAGTTTAATTCCGCTGTGATCTGAGAACACATTTCCTATAATTTTATTATTCTACATTTGTTTCCACATACTTTATGTCCCAGAATGTGACCTATCATGCTGTATGTTCTATAGAGGCTTGGGAAGAACTTGTATTATGTTGTTTGTAGGTAGTATTCTATTACATAAATATCAATTACATCATATGGACTGATAGCGTTGCTCAAGTCATCTGTATTCGCTGATTTTCTACCTGCTTGAGCTATGAATTACTGAAAGAGAAGTTTGAAGTCTCCAACTATGTGGTGAATTTGTATACTTCTCCCTTTAGTTCCATCAGCTTTTGCATCATTTTTAGGTGTTTTTGCTCTGATATGAGGGGCATACATGTTTAAGATTATAGTCTTTTTGGAGAAATGACTCCTTTATTATTATGTAATGCACCTCTTTTTTCCTTATATTTTTTCTTGTTATGCTATCTTCTTTGTTTACAACTAATAAAGTTCCACTCAATTTTAAAAATTAGTTTTAGCAAGATTTATATTTCTTAAAACCTTTACTTTTGACCTATATCTTTATATTTATAATGAGTTTCTTGTTTTACTATTTATCCTGTTTACTCTTCTCTGTACTTCTTGACTGGTGATTTGCTGATGTTAATTTTGGAAAATCCTCTGACAGTGTTATTTCAAATGTTTCTTTTGTTTCTTGTTCTTGTTCTTCTCCATCTGGTATTCCAAATACATGTATATTATATTTTTGAAATTATTTCTTTGACCTTATTCATTCTTTCCTCAAACTTGTTCATTCTGTTGAACCTATTGAAGATATTCTTCATTTATGTCTGTTTTTTTTTATTTCTAGCATTTCCTTTTGATTTTTTTCGAGATTCCCATCTCTTTTCTTACATTACCCATCTATTTTTGCATGTTAACTGTTTATTAGAGTCTTTAACATTTAAAACAGTTATTTTAAATTCTCTATCTGACAATTTCCAAATTTGTGTCATATCTGAGTCTGGTTCTGATGCTTGTTTTGTCTTTCTGACTTGTTTTTTCTTGTCTTTTTTCGTACCTTAAAATTTTCCATTAAAACTCATACATAATGTATTGAATAGTAATCATTGAGGCAAATAGGCCTTTAGTGTGCATTTTTTTGTTATTGTTAATCTGGCTGAGAATCAAGCTATACTTAATGTTTGCTGTAGACGTAAGTAGCGGTGGCTCCAAACTCCTCTAGTATCCTTATTTTGTCTCCACTCTTGGCTTTGAGCACCCTTATATACTCCTCCACAGAGAGTCTGTGTTTTCTGGCTCTTTAGGTGTCACCCACAGTTGTTATACTGGAGCCTTCTTGGTGTGGTGAGAAGGTTGGCATAGGGGAAGTATTCTATAATCTTGTGATTACATCTCAGTCTTTTAGGGGACCTATGTCCCTTACAAGCATTTCTTAGCTTTGTGTCTCCCCTTACAAGGAAGAGGAAGGGTATTGGCATCTAGAGTGTGAAAAGTGACCTTCCCTCAAGTGGGATAAGTCTCTGCTAACGTTTCTATCCCTCACTAGGGAGTACATCTTTGTTATGGAGAATATTCTGGGCATATTTCACAATAACATTTCTTCCATGCTCCCCCAGGTCCATGATGGCATTTTTCTCAGCTCTTTACTGTGAGAACTTAGTGGGGTTTCTGGAGGTAAAATCCACAAGTGTGCAGGACGCTAAGAGTGTGACCCCAGGAGTTTATCACTCTCACAGGACTCCACACTTGGGCTCTGGAAAATCACCAGGATTACCACTGACATGTTACAAATGGTTTGTTTCTAGTGGCTTCTGCTCCAGGTAAACAGATCTCAGCTGTGACTCCCCTAATTCAACTATCTTTGCAGATTTCTGGGTGGCTGTTTGCTGTAGGAACTTCATTCTCTCTTGGATTCACAAACTGTCACTGACTTTCAGTTCACTCAGGTTCTTCTTGTGGTAAGAGTGGAAGCAATGACTTTAAGTTCTTTACACATTGGAGTTAAAGCCAGATGTCTTTTAATGTATCTTTTTCTGATCTTATGGTCTCCTGTTTTATTCTTCCCTCAATTTATGGCTCTTCTATCTCAATATAAGCAGCAAGAGAAAAACAGTATCTTCCCCACTGCCTGGAAATCTCCTTAGCCACATAGCCAAGTCTATTAGGTATATCTTCTGTTTTCAGTATAACTGCAGACCACATTATCACTAGGCATTTACCACGTCATAATAAACATCTCTCTTCCAATGGGATCACAGGGAGCCATCTCAGAAGCAGCCTACTATAACTCCCATCATTATTTTATATGATTAATACAAAGGCCAGAAAATTTAGTGTAGTGTGGCCAGCTTTACTAATAAATCATATTTTTGACAGTAAAATCTATAGCATACAGATACGAATGTATTCATTAGAGATCCATTTTTGGTCCTGAATAGATGACATAATTTTAGGCTTGAAAAAACAAAGTATAAAGGAGCTGAAGTGTTCTCAACATTTCCTCTTTCCTCCATCACTGCCCATTCCCCAGACTCTCTGCCACAGCTTGCTCTCCTTCTGGACACCTGTGAGTTGTGTCCTTGCTTCTCTGCAATGTCCTTGTTGCTTTTAAGTCCCCCAAGTATCTTTTCAATGGCTCTTAAGTTGCAACAAATGCAGATCACCCCAAGTCTCATGTGATAGAGGAATCCTCAAAGCTGAAACCACCCCAAGTCTCATGTGATAGAGGAATCTTCAAAGCTGAAACCACCCCAAGTCTCATGTGATAGAGGAATCCTCAAAGCTGAAACCACCCCAAGTTTCATGTGATAGAGGAATCCTCAAAGCTGAAATCCGGACAAGTCTAGACTTCCAACTTCCTTTCCTAACAGGAATAAGGAAATCCGTATATAGAACAAGTTGAATATGACTTAGGATTTACAAAATTAAATGCAGCCTCACATAATTGGGTTCATTTGGCTACCATTTAGCTTACTTGACAACTATACATGTTGCCTTTTAAAAATTTCATTAGAAATGTTAAAACATACAAGTCTATATCTGAGAAAAGAATGGATGTCTGAGGATAGCACTTGGGTTTCTGCTAACTTGCTCTGATGAATAAGCTGTAAGTCATTTTTATGCCAACAATCCTGTGAGTTTTTAAATCAAATTTCAGTGACAATTTTATGTTTCTGATAGCAAGATTTTAAGTTCCCTGCTCTTACTATCTTTCAGTAGTCCATTCTTTACACCACACTAGGCAGGCTACAAGGCATTAAAAATGAACTTACCTTTTGTGCATTATATTTTTACTGATGAAATTTTCTATCCGTCTTTCAAAAGAGCAGGAAGTTTTAGTTTAGCCACTTGCTATGCAAACTCATATCCAGCCTTTACAGTAGAGAGAGGCACAAGCAATAACCAGGGACCTTTTTAATGTGACTGAAATGCTGCTGTCTCACCTTTAGCCCTGTATATGGGAGAAGCATGAATTGAATTTGTTGTAGATCATTCTCATCAATCTAGAGGCAGGATTGAGAGAAAAGCATCCATGGTAATGAAGATTTTCCTATGATGAACACCTAACACTTCCATAATTAAGTTAGTATTAGCATTCATTAATATTTTCTGAATGTTTTTTGAGCTTTCAATAGAGGTGAGGTCTCTGCCCAACACTCTTATCAAGTACATATTTGACACCTTGGCATCTAAGGCAACTCTGGAATGCCCCTGAACCCAATAATGTCATGAACAAATTGCCAGTAACTCTAGATACATACTGCAAAAGTTCTACACTCCTAGGACCTATGATTGATAGTTGGGTATTTGTAGGCACATCATGTACTCTTTGCAAGTAAATCCCACTGAACTTGTCATTTTGGTTGCTGTGGCATTTTCTGCCATTATTAAAGACCATTGATTACATAACCCCAGGCTAGCTGTGAAGTAGTCCAAGATTGCCTTTGGCAAACAATTCCCACCAATCAGAAGACTGTTCTACATATCTTCTTCTGTGGAGACCCATGCCATCGTAACCATTATCTGCCCCTGGAGTGTACCCTGTGTGAGTTCCCTTTGCTTTCTAGGGCTTATTGCAATGCTATCTCTGCTTTTTTTTTTTGGAAAAAAAAAAATTAATTGTCTTGTGCTTTGTTTCCTAACTTCAGGTCTATTCGGTATTTCCAAATGACAGCCCAATTATTTAGCTTTTATATAGTCCTTTCAATGTATCTGATAAAGAAAGAGAAAGGGGCTATTAAAGCTTTGCAGTGGGCAGTGATAGGAATAAATGTAGCTCTTTGGCAGGAGACTGTCCTAAGGCTTCTGCACTACTCTGAAAAAGTCAACAGCTAGGGGTAGGTGAAGTCCTCAGTATTTTTACTACATTAAAGCATCTACATAGAACTAATACTGATTGTACTTTGTCTTTGGAAGGTTATTCCAAAGGGCATTGATGCTGGAGGAAGAATTGTGGAGAGGGACCATAGGGACCTCCATTGTCATTGCCACCGTCTTTCCCATGCATTGCAGCAGACTCTGTTGGGGCCCTGCCCATATCCTCTTGGCACTGGACGGATCTGTGCCCACCGACCTGACTTTCAATTGCAAGCGCCTATGTTGGCCGCCTGAGGGCTATCCCTGCAGCATATCTGGGTGTATGGCAGCCTGGACATTTCATGGAATTTATCCTCATACCCACAGCCCTAGAGAACTCACCAGTGGGACTTGGCAAATACATACACCAGCCCTCAACCCTAAGATGGGATAATTTTGAGGCACATGTTCCACCTTGTTTTCTGATTTCCCAGGGCCCACACTGGTCACTTGATTGACGGCGCACCCTGTATTGGCTTCCCTTACCTTTCATATCTCATAGGGTAGTCATGGGAACGCCCTGGCAGAACTCCAAGGGCCTAGAGAGAAACAGCGAAGGCCTCTGTTGCTGTGCTTTGGATCCACAACAGCATTTGCGTGCAATCACAGCTTCCTGCTCCCAGCTAGTAACGGGAGCATGGCAGGGATACTAGCGCAGGCCTCATCCTGGCAGGTGTGGGACCTTATGATAGCCAGATCTGGTTCAAGGACTTCCTGAAGAACTTCTTCATGCCCTAGAAGTCTCCCAGGCATATTTCTTTCCACTGGGAGCAGGCTTAATGTTAATCTGGTAACATCCCAGGCACTCTATTTTCTTTTCCCACACAGGTATTTTCCCTAATAAAGTCCTTTCATGTTTATTCCCAACGTGGTGTCTGTTTCTTAAAGAACAGACACCATTTTCATTCCCACTCCCCTAGTAGGGTTCTTGGCATCACCTTCCCGCTGAACTGCTTGTATGCGATAATCCTTGATTTTGAGTCTATTTCTAGGAAGAGCCCTGAACCAAAGACATATTACGAGGCATAAACTATCAACCATAACTTTAGTTTAATTTTCCATTTCATAGAATTACATAATAATTAGAACTAGAAGGAGCCTCAGATGAGATATAGCCCAGAACACTCATGTTTCATATGAAGAATGAAGAGAAATTAGTTCACCTCTCAATTGAGATGCAGGCAGCAGTAGGAGATAACTTTGGATAATAATTGTGAGCTTAAGTATTATAGATTGATGACCTACCTATCAAAGCAATCATTCCACACAATTAATCCAAAATTGTTTGAATTTGCAGCTCTCTTACAGCAGTATTTTTAAACCAGTAGGTTGTAAATCCCAGGAGTACAAGAGCTATGAATGTGTAGATTTGTTGCAATGTGTTATAAGAGTCTAGTTAACTCACCTATACACAACTATTTTCAAAATGTATCTAGAAGCTACTATGAAAAATACTGTTAAGTAATTCGTATTTTATTAATAAAAGTATCTATTTTAATTCAGTATCTAATTTTCTCAGCCAGTATGTGCCACTACTTCAACTATGCTCTGATAAAGTTGTATGGATTGTTGTGATATCTGCAGAATGGATTTCATATTAGGGAATTTTGGAAAATAAAGATCTGTTCCATTTCCCTGCACTAAATAAACCATGCAATTGGGATTAGGTGACTCTTTCCCTGACACCTTTTTCCTTGACTAGTAAAATCCCAAACCTTAGTAGTATTGGTTTGATTATATGGCACTCCCGAAAATATACATGTGCTTTTTGAACTGATTGTGTAAGTTAATTCAATGTTCCAAACTATTATTTCTAAAACTCTATAACATTAATATGACAAAGTCCATTCATTCTCTAGGTCTTACTATATTAATTAAATGTTAAAATCATGTTGATTGAATTCAGCAAGCTGACATCACTATTCCACTTGTTTTTTCTTTACTGGTTTATTTTCATCCACCATCCTTGTATGCCTCTTATATATACTAACCATATATTACTTCTGACTGCCCCACACACTTCTCTTTCTCTGATTCTTGTTTCAGGAATGCTGCTTCCCACATTTGGAGCAGCAAACACTCTTTTATTTGAAAACTCAAATACATTCAAATACCCTTTTCTCTGAAACTCAGATGCATTCTTAGTTCCTAGATAAGACCTGCACACTTTAGCACAGACAGCTCTACTGACTCTAATGCACTAATTCCTCAGGAATTTATGTCAAAATACGATACTAATGGTCAATATACACACTATCATGCCTGTACACAGTATAGGTCAGATGTGACTCTTCAAATTTAGAGCCTGTTTCTCTGAAGGTGATTTTCCACTCCACATATTGGACACACTAAAATATTTCAATGCAGAAACATAAAAATTGCGCTCTCTCTCTCTCTCTCTCTCCAAATATGTGATATATATATATTATATATATATATATACACACACACACACATATACACACACATATATATGTTATTATAGTTTGATATATACACATATAAAGAAAATGAATTATTACAGTTTGAAAAAAGTCACTGAGGCTTTATTGGCATTGGTGGAACTGGCTAGACTCAGTCTGGTTAATGATTCTTCAATTATATTCTAAAGCTTCATTAGTAGAACCTTATGAATTTAGCAAAAATATAGGCTGTTTTGCTTTTTGTTTTTTGAAATGTGGTCTCACTCTCTCACCCACAGTGAGAGAAGTGCAGTGGTGAGATCCCAGCTCACTGCAGCCTCCACTTCTCAGGCTCAAACTATCCTCCCACTTCAGTCTCCCAAGCAACTGAGACCACAGGTACGCACCGCCACGCCTGGTTAATTTTTTTGTAATTTCATTAGAAATCAGCTTTTGCCATGTTGACTAAGATGGTCTCAAACTCCTGAGCTCAGGTGATCCATC
The DNA here is from genome assembly GCA_963574635.1 of Cheracebus regulus. Taxonomy (NCBI): domain Eukaryota; kingdom Metazoa; phylum Chordata; class Mammalia; order Primates; family Pitheciidae; genus Cheracebus; species Cheracebus regulus. Next base: position 57,020 of record CAUYQU010057686.1, read on the forward strand.
CACCTCAGCCTCCCAAACTGCTGGGATTATAGGCATGAGCTCAGGCCTGGGCTGGTATGCTTTTGTATTCTCTATGAGGAGGGGTTTGACTAAGCAAATCAATAATGTAAACAAAACTGAACCACTTAAAAAATTATTTTCACATAATTTAGTAACACAATTTAGGTAACATATCAGTTACCTTTTTGTCATGTTAAACACACATGACATACAATATAACATTTTAACCATTTCAAAGTGTAGAATTCAGTAGTGTCAAGTGCACTCACAATGTTGTATAAACATCACTTCTATCTTGTCCCCAGCTTTTTAATGATATCAAATGGAAACCCCATCTTTCTAATTGGAAATATCCTCATTTGAAGTCTACAGGAATGCTCGTTACAGCATTGCTTGTAATGCTGATGGGAAGTTGGAAACAACCTAAATATTCTTTACCAGGAGAGCAGATACCGAAAATGTGGTGGATACACACAAAGTGCCATGCCCTTGGTAAATCAAGAATAAAATGCATCCATAGCAACATGGTTTGAATTTACAAGACTGTGGACTGCATAGGACAGGGATGTGCAAGCTTTTCTGTAAAGGTCCAACTGGTCAATATTTCAGGCTTTGCAGGGCAGATAATTTCTTGCAACTACTTAGCTGCAGTGGTAATGTGAAAGCAGCCACACACACTTCATAAACTGAAGAGGATACTCGTGTTTCAATAAAAATTTATAAAGATTAAAATTTGCATTGTATGTAATTTTTACATATCATGAAAGGCTATTCGATCAATGAATTAAACATTATGGAGCTGTAGGCCATTATCCTGAGTGAACTAACACAGGAAGAGAAAACCAAATACCGCATGTTCTTACTTAGAAACAGGAGCTAAACACTGAATACACAGGGACATGAAGAAGAGAACACCAGACACCGGGCCTACTTTAGGGTGGAGGGTGGGAGGAGGCGGAGGATGGAAAAACTACCTCTCTGGTGCTATGCTTATTACCAGATAGATAGTTTGTGATGAAACACGGAATGTGATCACACACATGTAATGGAATCTGTACACTAAACCCCTGTGACATGCAATTTACCCAAATAACAAATCTGTACATGTACTCCTGAAACTAAAAGTTAAAAAAAGTAAACACCAGTCCTATAGTTCACAGTCTGTACGAAAACTGGTGGTGGGCTGAAATTAGCCAGTGGGCCATAATTTGCTGACTCCTAGCCTAAGGGAAAGTAAGAAAGAGCATGAGATATATCACAGAATATAACTTTCCAATATTCAAAAGATATGAACCAAAGCATCAATGAATATTTCCTAGAATATGTCCAAATAAAGGTTCCATCTTGAAATCATAAAAATAATTATCTATGGGCCAGGTGTAGTGATTCACACCTGTAATCCCAGCACTTTGGGAGGCCAAAGTAGGCAGATAACTTGAAGCCAAAAGTTTGAGACCAGCCTAGCCCAACATGGCAAAACCTTGTCTCTAAAAAAAATACAAAATCAGCTGGGGCATGGTGGCACATGCTTGTGATACCAACTACGCAGGAGGCTGAGGCATGAGAATCACTTGAACCTGGGAGACTACACGACCATAAAAAAACTGAGATCACGTCCTCAGTGATAACTGAGTGGCAACTGCCCTCTTTCATCAGTGAGTGAAATCTCCAGTCACTCTGCATCTCACCCTTCCCACTTCATTCAGATTTCCTCTGTACGAGTTTGAGTTCTGGCTCATTCTCTTACTTATAAAAGGAATTCACTATCAACCAGAGGTTGCATGGGAGATAATTTGCCTAAGCTACCTAATTAGTGGTGGGTGCAGATAGAGAACCTAGGAGCATTAGCATGATAGGTCATCTTATGCTATGGCTGCAAATCATTGCTGAAATATCTGTGGTTTATTATGACAAAGATTTGTATTTTAATTTACTCAAAATCCTTGTGGGTCACATGGTGACTCAGAGGCATGGCCTGTCTCCACCTTGCCACTCTGTCATCTCAATGTGTGGCTTCCAGGTTACTACAGCTGGAGAAGAGAAGGCCAGAGGGCCACTCAGGGGACTTTGCTCTGGCATGGAGGGGATTTTCATCTCTAGTAAGAGTCCCCTGGCTGGAATTATTCACATGGCTCTATCCAAGTGCAGGAAAGTTGGGAACTATAATTTCTGTGTTCCCAAGAAGGAAATAAGAAGTTATTGGTGAGTGTGAGCAATAGCTCCCACAATAAGGATCTTTCATTTTGGTCCAGGCTTTTTTCAGCTTGATAATACCACTTTTTGTTCTACATTAGCCAGTGTGTTTACTGCCATATTTGCAATACAGACCTTCAGAGCTATCTATACAAGCAAGAGGAATACATGCTGGGGGGCTCAGTGAAGACCCCACAGAGGAAAGTGACTTGGATTTTGCTTTGAGGATTGAGCAGGATTTCAAGATGTAAGAAGAATGTTTAGTTATTTCAAATGTCCTCATTGACTCAGTAAAGGTAAACAGGAAGAATTCTCACAGCCTGTCTTGGTAAACCAGTCAAGTCAGTCTTACTCTAGTAAAATAGTTATACAGAGAAAAATCACACTGGATCTTTGAATGCTTGACTGTGGATCTCGGACTTCACCTCATGGTTAATAGGCAGGAATTGGTTTGATAGCCAGTAATTCTTAGCGGGAGGGAAGACTGTGTCATTTGGATTCTGTAGAACCAATTTCACTCTCCATTTGTACTTGCAGATTCAGCTTCAACACCATTTTCTTATGTTGCGAAAGTTCAAGCACAAGCACTTGGGAGATAGTTGCCTGTGTATTTCTGCCTTGAGTTTTCTAAGACTAACCACCCAGTGAATTCTGCAATACCCTGTTAAATGATGCTCCCAGCCATGGAGGACCAAGGAAAGCCAAAGGCAGAGCTGTCTCTATGAGTGATGATACAGCTGCAGACCCTGATGGGACACGGAGCATTATTAATAGAACAGGGCATAAGGATGCATGCTGTCAGAGCTACCCCCTCTATTTTTGTGTGACACAGGGAATTTGTAGCCATCACATTGATTTGTAATGGTGAACTGTCATTTTCAGTAACAACTGTCCATGATCATATTTAAAATAATATTGAAAATTCACCAAATACAATATTTTTAAAGGATGTCATCTTTTAAAAAAACATGTGTGGATTTTAAAGACAAGCAGATGAATACAACACCAATAATCATTGTTAAATTATCCTATGTTTACCTGGGATTGCAATAAAATTAATGTTCCCTAGAAATTGTGAATGGTTAAATTAAAGAATATTAATTGAATGAAAACACCAAACAATTTTTGCTTTTCCACTTTGGCATTGTTAGTAACCTAATAGGGTTATCATTAAGTTTTAAAACAGGAAGCAATTTTGCTTAATTGCCACCCTGGTTAATCTCCTTCCACTCCTGAGAAAAACAAACAAACAGTGACCTCAACACCCGTTTCTTTCCTGTACAACTTTCCCTCTCTCTCTCCAGGTGAAGTTTGTGCAAGTGAGAGTTAGGGGATTTGATGAAATTATTCACCCAGGTGTAAACACTGGTATGTTATTAATACTTTCTCTAAGAACATGCATATCTTCACCGGGGCTTGCTGCTGCCCCATGTACTAAGGATGCAATAGTTTGTGGTTCTCTGGAGAGCTTTGCCACTAGTTTTGCAGGGAGAGGGCTTTAAACAATTGGTATGAGAGTTTTGCTTGAGAATGAATTTTATACAAAGAAAAGGGAGGGGAAGAGAACATTGCTGGCCTTTGGAGTCTAAAAAACAGACATAAAACAGGAAAGGAAAGAAAACAGTTTACCATCTTCATAATTTAAGGTTAATGTAGTTTGGATATGCCCCCACCCAAATCTCATGCTGAATTGTAATCCCCACTCTTGGAGGTGGGGCCTGATGGGGGTGTTTGCATCACAGGAGCAGATCTCTCATGGATGGCGTGGGCCATCCAGCTGGTGATGAGTGAGCTCTGAGTTCACAGGAGATCTGGTCCTGCAGAGGTGTGTGGCCCCTGCCTCCCACTCTTGCTCCTGCCCTTGCTTTTGCCATGTGAAGTGCCTGCTCCCACTCCACCTTTCTCCATGAGTAAAAGCCCCCTGAGGCCTCCCCACAAGCTGAGTGCCATGCTTGTACAGCCTGCAGAACTGTGAGCCAATGAAACCTTGTTTCTTTATAAATTACCCCATCTCAGGACATGGGGTAAAGATAGGCCAACAGTAGAAGTTGCTGTTGGCAATACCTGCTCTATTCCAGCCAAACAACAACAGAACCTGCCCCTGCCAGGCTTTCAGCAGGGCCAAGCTGGAAGCTGATTTTCCAGCCTAGCTCCTGTCCCAGGGAAGCAGACTGTGGGCTCCAGTTTCTCTGTGGTGTCAGAAGGATGCAGTGTGAGCTGAGCCTCCACTTCCACGGGGGATGGATGAGACAGAATAAGGCAACGCAAGGTAGAGTGGTCCACGTTCTGCTCCCCCTTCCCTCCGGTCCTGCCCCTGGGTCCAGAGGAGACTGAACATATACACAGCCCTGGTGCTACATTTCAACAGAGAAGCTGCCTATTAAAAAAGAGTAAATAGGATTCACTATCTTATAACATCAAAATGTCCAGAATACAACACAAAAATCACTCATCATAGCAAGAACGAGAAAAATCACACATGAATGAAGAGTCATTTGAGACTCCAAAATGAAGATGACTCAAGTGTTAGAATTACCTGAAAAGAATTTTAGAACAATTGTCATAAAATGCTTCAATAAGCAATTATGGATTCTCTTGAAACAAATGGAAAAAACAGAAAATTTCGGCAAAAAGTAAAACCTAGAATTAGAAAATTATAAGAATACCTCAAATAAAAGGCTCTGCATGGGCTCAATATGTCATCTCAATGAAATAGAGGTGCAGAGGACAGAATCCGTGACCTCTAGGATAGCTTAGTAGAATTTATTCCATCTGAAAAACTGAGACAACACATACAGGGCAGCAAGGTCTCATGGGTCAATAACAAAAGAGCTCACATTTGTAACCTTGGAGTCCAAGATAAAACAGAAAAATGTTGAAAGCAGCCAGAGAGAAATGAAACATTGCTTACAGGCCAACACCAATTCAAATGGTAGCAGATTTCTCATCTCAAACCATGGAGACCAGAAATAAATGAAGTGCTTTTTCAAGTGCTGATAGAAAAGAACAGTCACCTGCACATTCTGTTTCCACAGAAATTATCCTTCAAGAATGAAAGGGAAATAAAGATGTTTGCTAGACAAAACAAAACAAGAGAAATTTGTTGCATAACGAAGCTACCCTTACAGAATGGCTAAAGGAAGTATTTTATTTTATTTCTTATTGTATTTATTTTATTGGTTTTGTTTTATTTTGTTTTTTTGAGACCGCACCCGGCCATACCTCAGGAGTTTTTAAAAGTGATATTTCATGTTTGAAGCAAAAGTTACTATGCCATCTGATGGGATGCCCAATGCGTGTAGAAGAAATACCTGAGATACTTAAAGGATGGGAAGGGTAAAGACACCTAAAGGAAGGGTGAGCCTCCGCTTTACTCGATGGGATAAGGTGTCACTTCCGGGGACTGGGATGGGTTCAAGGCGTCACTTCTAGGGGATTGGGATGGGTTAGGTGTACAGCGTGGATCCACTGACATTGAACTCACAGTGGCTGCGTGCTGCAGCAGTGGTGCCAGGGAGCTGCAGGGCTGCCCCAGAGCAGATGAGTTGTGGCCTGAGATTCCCTCCCAGAGGAAGCAGGGTAGATTATGTCGGGATGTTAGTTACGTTGAGGCCATTGTAAAGTTATCGGATGTTTTTCTAAATGTAGATATTTAGTTATTAGAATTAATGAGCAAGGAGTGACACATCCTGACTTGAGTTTTTAAAATATCATCCTAGCTACTGTGTTGAGATTTAAGTGTAAGGGTTAAGGGCAGGTGCATTATGATGAGTTAGGAGGCTATTTCAGGAGTCTAGGCAAGGCCATGGCGGGTGGAGGGGAGAAACCAGTGGGTTCTGGTAATGGTAGTTTTAACACAGAGCCAAAGGAAATCTTAGTGGTGGACAAGAGGGGACTTTAGGATGGCTCCCAGGAGTGTGACCTCAGTGACCACTAACCGAGGTGAAGAAGACTTCCAGAAAACATACTGGGGTGGAAGATCACAAGTCTGGTTATTGAGATGCCGATTAAGCGTCCAAGCAATTAGATATATAAATCTAGATTTCAAGGGACAGCTACAGACTTGGGGATAAAGAATTAGATACAGTTACTATGTGGAGAGCACTTCAAATGATGAGATTGGATGCAGTTACCCAGGGAGCAAGTGTCAGCTTTACTCATGGAACCACAAAAATGTAAATCTGAATGGAATATCTGTAACATCAGCAAACAAGACGAAGGGGCTGCTCTATTTTTGGCTGGTGTACCCCACTTCTCCCTATAGCACCTGGCATATAGTAGGCGCTCAACAATATTTACTGAATGGACAGTGACATGTGTGACCTGTCCACCATGACCAGATTAGCATCAGATCTAGGGCAACAGTGGAAATCCTCTCATTTCTAATTCAGTGGTCATTTATTGTCCTTAACTCTCCTGCCAAATTTAATTCTCATTATCTCACTCGTGATCAACACTAAAGCACTTTCCATTTCATTTCTAATTTCTTTATTGGTTGTTATTTTTCATACGTTATTCTTAAGCTTACAATGCCTTTGGAACTAAAATTAACTGTGTTTTTCTCCTATTTTAGGAAAAAATGAAGACAAGATAATTTTGTGAAAAATTTAAAAGAAAGTAAAATTTTTTTTAATTCAATAAAAATGCTTTTTACCCATGTTATAGAATTATAACAATATTCAACCATTTTAAAACCTGGTTGCTATAGATTTTCTCTACATCACAAGGAATTCAATACTATATTATATATTAAAAGCCTAAAACCTAAAGATTGATGATGGTTTGTGTCAGACAAGTTTTATAATAATAAGGAAAATAGGTATAGGGAATGTATTGGAAATAGAATGTACGTTTTCTTAAATATAAGCTAAATTAGATTTAGGATTGTACTAATTCCAAATGAATCATTTTATTAGCACTAGTTTAGAAGAATAATTTCTTCCATACACAGAAATTACTGTGTATACTTAATATTACTAAAATATAAAAGCCATTAGGTTTTTGTTTATTATCCTTTTTCTGACTTTTCTCCATATAAGTGAGAAGCAATTCTCACTTGAATCAACAATATATATTAATTTTTAAAAACAGAAATAAATATAAAACAAGGTTATAATTTTTATGACCATAGGCTTTAAGAAACCTAACCCTGTGTTTTCCATAGAAACCATGGTCCAGTGTTTGCTATGTTCCCAGCAATTTCATAGAACACAACTACCATGAATAATGAGAATCAACACCACCTCTTTTTAAGCACCTTTAAATTCAACATTTCAATTTGGTTTAAAATTTTAATCTGTGTGTGTGTGTGTGTCTGTGTGTGTGTGTGTGTGTGTGTGTGTGTGTGTGTGTGTGTGTGTGTGTTTGCAATGAAAGAAAATACATACACTAATTCTCCAAAATTCTTCTGGGTGATTTAATCAACATATATTTCTGAAGTTCCTGCTTTCATTAGCATTTTCTTAAATTCTTTGGAGAACATGGACTTCTAAAGCATTCATTACCCTGGCTCCCAAATGTGCAACTTAATGCAGCATATATTACAAACAAAAATATAAGGAATATCATATTGTAACTAATAAAGGCTACAGAAGCTTACTGGTCTGCCCCTATTCTAAAGACTAAAGTGGTCAAATGAAGGGGCCACTTGGAAGATGCAGAGACTGAAAATGGTCAGCATTAGGGCAGGTCAGAGAAAGGGCAGTTTATTTCAGGAAGAATACATGATACTAGGCACACCATAAACATTATGGAAAGTAAATAAAAATAAAGATTTATACTGTATGAAATATTGTAGAGTAATACGATACAATTTGAAGCTAACGGGAAAAGACTGCTAAGTTATTGCTGTTTCATAACTTTTATTGTGCTTTAAAGCCTTTGCATAAAACAATATCTGGTATCTTTAGAACTAATATTTGATTTGAAATTAAAACTTTTCTGTTAAAACTTTTCTGACCATCTAATGGTCTTAAAAATAACATACTGGGATTAGGATGTGTCCTCAAATTAAATTGCTTTTCAATGGTGTTAAGGTAAAATAATGCCTGCGTGTTTACTGTTTTTATTAATATGACACATTGTGTGATATCTGGGCCCAGCCGCTGTCTCAATTGTGGGTGACATTTATATAAGAGCAAACTTGAGAAAGAGGACAACTCTGCAGATTCAGCAGCGATGAGCCCTTCTTGACTCTTTTCTGCAGGTTGTGGATGAGAGAGCTGCCCCATGGCTGGGCTGTTTTTACATATGCTGACTGCTTACAGGATGTCACACTGCTGAATCACGTGTCCTTGAACACCAGCAGAGGATGGTGGGTGTGCCACTGGCCACACTGTGTAGACAGTGACAGAGTGGGCCCAACAGGACACTTGGAGTCTACACAGGAAGATAAAGTCATGCATGGATAATGTCCTCTGAGTAGTTCTGAAATATACAAAGGCTGCCATTTTATTGAGACAGACAGAGCAAATTATCCTACACCCCTTTACCCTCTAAAATTTAATTTCAAGTTGCCTAAGTCTGCATAGATTTCCAGTCTCAAGTACAACTGGTTCTCAAGTTATGTCCACTGAAGCTGTTTTCGTTTTTTGTTTTCACTTAATTTCAATTTTTTTCTCTGTGATCCATGCACAGCTCTAGCATTGCCACTTCTTTACCTAAATTAATACCTTTAATCTGGTTGTAGTAAAGTTTTGCTGTAACCTGAAATCTCTTGTTTCTCCCTGGTGACATTGCATCATGCGTCTTTGGTTTTTTGTGGATTGGTTTCATTGTTTAGCTCTCAGAGGATTTTCTTATTTCCAAGTAGCTGGAAATTACCAAATACCAATCATAATATCCAGAAGTACAAACTAATAACTTGGGGTAGTAATAAATAGTACAATTTTTACTTATAGTTCATGCTATTTTTCTAAATTACATGTTGATCCTTTTTAGTGGCAAGCTGCCCATAGGTATTGCCTGTTAATAATAATTGAAACAATATGCCATGTGATCTCCTCTAACTCTGCAAATGTAATGAAGCATACATCTGCCAGATGGAAGTTGCAGTACTATGTTCCCTGTTGCAGGGTTGCTAAGTACAGTTTTTCTTTCCCAGCATTTTCGCTGGTATCTTTGTTTATAGACTCAGTCAGTAGGGTACATAGCAGTCTGAGCTTGAAAACTTGAGAATTAATTTCAACACATCTTTGACTACATGTTCTGCACTCCAACATGTCATAGCTAAGCCAAGGGTAACTAGTGTTTTCTGATGAAGAGCTGTCCCTTCCTGTACCCACCTGCAAACCTGAGAATACACATTGAGTGTTGAGTGCTAGAGATACAAAAATGATTTATGCCTCTTTAGAAATACCCCCACACTGATGAAGCTGATGTGCTTGGACATGACTTGGAGAACCAGTCGGGTGTTTGGAATGATGGCTTTAGTCCATTTCAGCATTGGAACCCTGATCCTATGTTATAATAAGACAGACACAGGGCAATAAATTTCATAATCATGTATAATGTGCTTATCATAATGTTTGTGGGGTTTTTTTTTGAGCTAAAGTGAAAGCCTCCCAATTGTCCCATAGAACTGATGTTTATTGTGAATTTTAAACATAAAAATTGACCTTCCCAGTCTTAAAACTTAAAAATGTTACATTTGTATTATCTGAGTTCCTTTCTCAGAAAATCAATGATCAGCCCTCTCAGATAGTATCAAGGAGCTGAAACTTACCAGATCATGCCATCTGGGCCATGAGACACCAGACTCATAATGTATGGTGATTGCCTAAATGACCACCTGCTTCCTGTTGACCAACTCCTCTTCCTTACCCTTCTCTAATTCCTGTTTTCCCACACTTGGTTACATTTCTTTCTTGCTACACAAACCCCTCATTTCAGTTACTCAGGCAGATGGATTTAAGACTGATCTGCCATCTCCTTGCCTACAGTATCCAATTAAAGCCTTCTTCTGTGGCAGCACACATTAGCTCAATGATTAGCTTTCTATACAGCAAGCAATAGGACCTAGACCAAACCTTTGGCCTTTTGGTAGCAAAACCAATTTCCAGAGGACATAGGCATACTCTGCTACATTTCCGGTCTTCCTTGAATATAGTATCAAGTTTGAAAGTGGCTCTACAACTTCGATGAGTTGACTTTTGTGACATTTAAATAAATATTCATTAAACCAAACTGCCCCCAGGATTCTCCACAAGATCTCATAATTATAGAGCCTGTGGTGTCTGAGTTCTGAGGTTTCACTTCATTATTTTCTAGGAAAATTTTGAAGTACAAAAAAAGAAATTAAAATGCTCTGAAGTCATAACTTAAGAACGTGTCCTAATTTTCTGTTGATTGCATGTTTAATGGAAGAAAGTACTTCTTGCTGGGATAAAGATGCCTCCTAGGGGAATTGGAAATCAGCCAAAAGTTTTATAGGGGACTTTTTTCTTGTTTTTGCTTTAGAGTTTTTCTCTAGGCTTATGAAGAGCATAAATGCATCAGCCTACTAACAGACCAGGCAGATGCCCAGTCATATCCAAACTATACCATTTCTTTAGATTGAGTAGATAGGGGTTTGACTTGAACTCTAATATGCTCCCATATGTCTTCCTGAAATCTAGACCTTAGGGGCCTTCTGTGTAGACTGCTGTGTATACCTGGACTCAATACACTTACCTAGTCAGCTACATACAGACTGTCAGCCTTGGGTCACCTACCCACTCCCTTCCAGAGTAGAGAGTCAAGCTCACTGCAAGGGAGCAGGTTGCCCAGGGAGCCCAGTGCCCCTTGAAAATGACAATGAAGAGATGGCTCTACATATGAGCTTCAGTAACTAGCAAGAGAAACCATTTGCAGTGGCATGTCTTTGGAATGATCATTTGCCAACTGCAAGAGAGAAGTATTTTCATCTTATAGTATAATTTACGGCAAGACACAGACACTTCCATCCTTTCTTTCCAAGAGTGTGTATGTGTGTGTGAGTGTGTATATCAGCAGTTTACTTATTGATTAAGAAATATTGCAGGTTCTCTAAAGCTTGTACATCTTGGGCTATTACAAATTTTATTTGACTAGGAAAAGAGTATTTTTAGGAACTCACTCAAAAACGAACACATGCTTTGAAATAGAAATTTAAATAGTTTCTCCAAGTAAAACCATCATGTGTTTCTTCTTTCCTACCGCTAGAGAAATACACAACAGGGAAGCAATGTAGAGAGACATAAGAGTCAACTGGTTATGGCCAAGTTATATTAAGACCCTGCAGAAGCTGCGTGCATGTGGCTGCAAAGGACATGATTTCATTTTTTATGGCTGTGTAGTATTCCATGGAGTATATGTACCACAATTTCCTTAACCAGTCTTCCACTGATGGACCTCTAGTTTGAGTCCATGTCTTTACTATTACGAATAGTGCCACAATTAACATATAGGCACATGTGTCTTTCTGGTAGAACAATTTATATTCCTTTGGGTATATACCTAGTAATGGGATTGCTGGGTTGAATGGTACTTCTGTTTTAAGTTCTTTAAGAAATCTCCAAACTGCTTTCCACAGTGGCTGAACTAATTTACATTCCCATTAACAGTGTATGAGCATTCCCTTTCTCTGCAACCTTGCCAGCATCTGTTGTTTTTTGACTTTTTAATAGTAGCCAATCTAACTGATGTGAGATAACACAGGAACAGAAAACCAAATACCACATTTTGTCACTTATTAGTGGGAGTGAAACAATGACTACATGTGAACACAAAGATAGGAACAATCGACACAGAAGCCTACTGAGGGGGTAGGGTGGGAGTAGGGTGAAGGTCTAAAAACTACCTATTGGCTACTATGCTGACTGCCTGCATGACAAAATCATCTGTACACATAATTTACACATGTAACAAATCTGCACATGTACCCCTGAACCTAAAGTAAAAGTTGTGAAAAAAACCCAACACACACACACACACACACACACACACACACACACACGATGTGGGAGTAAAACAAAAACAAAAGAAGTTGGCTTAATTGACACGTAGGGAACATTCCAACCCAAAACAGTAGAATACACATGCTTCTCAAGTGAATATGGTTCATTTAATAAGCATAATTATATCTAATGTATTAGAAACCTTAATAAACTCAAATCATGCAGAGTATTTTCTGGAGTTGCAATGAAATTAACTGCAAATAAATAACTAAAAATGATATGATGGTCCTCAAATATTTGGAAATTAAAGTAATTTTAAATACTTATGGGGAAAACTGGGAAGACTCAGAAAAATTAAAACATATTTTTTACTAAAACAAAATGAATATGCAACATATCAAAATTATGAGGTAGCTAAAGCAGGACTTTGAGGAAAAATTATAGCATTAAAAAAAGATCCTGCAGAAGGACAAAGAGAGACTGAGGGCTGTTGAGTAGTTAATGGGTAAGGCTGGAAGCCAGAGGGCCTCTGTGCTAGTTTACAAGGAGGTTCATCTCTCCTCCAGTGGAAGAGAATGGCATAGCTCAGACAATTAGGAAGACCTAATTTTTAGAGCTGCAGAGCTCCAGGGACATATGAATGCATGGCTGAGGTCACTGCCTGGGTGAGAAAAGGACTGAAATCAGGGACCATGGTACAAGGATGTATGTCTGGACAGACATCTCTCCTTTCCTACCAGGCCAATACTGAGAAGGAAATGCTAATATAACCCAGCTGGAAATATGCTAGTCCTGATAAGGGAGGAAGGACTCTATACACCCAAAGAGTTGAATGAATTAGTTTGTATGTATGAGCAGGAACCAGAGAAGCACTCCTGGGATTAAATTTTGAGGACTTTAGATCAAGGCGAGACTGTAAGACTGGATAAACAAAAATATAACGACTTAAGAGCACTTTCTCAGTACAAAGGATTAATACTCTAGCGATGACTGTAGGAAATGGTGCAGACGTGCTCCTGGAGCAGCCCTTAGAAACTTGAAGAAAGCAATATCCATTACTCAGCAAGTGGAAATGCCCAGATTGCCCTGTCAGAAGCCAGAGGATACGTTGAAGGAAGTAGAGATGGTAGATGTGTATGTTATGTCAGACAAAAAGACCCAGGAGAAGGTCATATTCCATGAGAAGGACCAGAAAGCTCACTCTTCACCAAGACCATTAAGAATGTGCTGGGAGAGGGGTACCGCCATCAATAACAAGTTTGGTGGTGGCTCTCTTGGTAGTTGGAGAGGCAGTCAAAGGAGTCCACTCAACAACATCCATGAGGATGATAGAGCTCCATGCTAGGAGACGCCAGGTTCTGGGGCTTTACCACTAGACGCCAAGAGGCTTCAATGACCAGAAAGGTCAGAGGTGCGATCAAGAGGACATGACCCACAGGGACTTGTAGAGATGGTTAATAGAGTCTGTAGCAGGTAAATGAATAGGCAGCCATGGGGAATGCTGCTTAACATCTATAACTAGGGAAAAAAGTTAGAATGGACTATCAGAAAGTCAAGCACAGTCACTCTGTTAACAAGTCCAAGTTCCCACTCAGTTCCAGACCTCAGCCAAATTTTCAAATTCAGAATCCACTGGCGTAATTCCTAGGAAGAAAGACCCTACCACACCGTGGCATATGCTGTGAAAATCCCCTCAATCTTCCTCAAAGGGATCTACAGCCATGTACTTAGCCCTCTTTATACTGAGGAAAAAAGAGTAACAAGCTATTTCAAAGACTAGTGAACAAAGGGCCTGAATTGACGTTGATTGACCCGGATAAAGATCCAAAGACCCATCACAGCCCGGCTTTGAGGTGCAGAGGGCTATGAGAGTTAGGCCAAATTGTAAATCTTGGCTAAAGTCCACCTTTCGGTGGTCTGCTAGGTCCATGAATCTACTCAAAGGTCATTTCCACAACCTCCAAGTACATAACTGGAACTGACATCTTTAATAATTGTAGTAACCCCCTGTTGGGTTTCTGCAACGAGGGATAAAAACTGTCATTGTGGGGAAAGGCCAAGTGGAAACCTCTGAAATTCCCTCCCACCCTTCTGCTAAAATAGTAAATACAAAACAGTATTGTATCCCGGGAGAGACAGAGACAGCAAAGACTTGTGCCACCATTAAAGATCCAATATAAGAACACAGGGAGGGTGATCCCCATTATGTCTTCATTTAACTCATCAGTTTGGTTCCTGTAAAAACTGGGCAGATCCTGGAAGAAGTCTATGGATGAACACAGACAGACAAATACTAGCTGTGTTTGCCGACAGATATGGTATGGGTGCTGGAGCAGATAAATATGGCTTCATATCTATTGCAGGCAACCATTGATTTGATAAAAGTGGCTTTCCCATTCTAAATAGCAAAGATGAAATAATTCATATTCACTTGGAAGGGGCAAAAATATTTATTCACATTTTGCCTCAGGGTCACATTGATTCTCTTACCCTCCTGTATTGTGGTCTCTCTAGCTTTCCTCAGATCCTACCTTAATTTCCCCTAATAAGTCCTTTCACGTCTTCTTTTCAGAATATCTTCACCAGCACAAGGAGAATCTCAGAAGCTATAGAATATCTGACAGAAAGAAAGAGAGAGAGAGAAAGGAAGGAAGGAAGGAAGGAAGGAAGGAGGAAGGAAGGAAGGAAGGAGGAAGGAAGGAAGGAAGGAAAGAAAAAGAAAGAAAAGGATTTCTGCATTCAAGACTAGATCTGAAATAATAAAAATTTAAAAGAATATCTTACCCTATGAACTTAATTTTTGCATATCAAAGTATTTTGTGTTAGCTTGTTTTTTTTAAATAAATTGAGTAAGTTTAAATTCAGCATGGCCTAGTGAAGACTGTCAACCACGGCTGCATGTTAAAATCACCTCTAGAGCTTCAGAAAAAAAAATAGCAAGGCCTTTAGCCTGCTCCCAGAATTACTGATTTCATGGTCTGGATGAGCTTAGCCATTAGAATTTTGACAAGTAAATGAGTCTCCATTTTCTCCTGTCAGACAGAAATCGTATTTTTTATCCTGCATGGTCATTATAATGATCTAAGCAGCTAGAATACTCTTGCCCATGGCTTGCTCCCTCATTTCTGCCAAAAAATGTTGTAAAATATTGGCTTCTCAGAGTTGCCCTTCCTGTCATTGTAGCAAAGGTTGTGAGCTCCCCCATGACCCTCCTGCCTTGTCCCTGCTGGATTCTTCACCAGGGCATTTACCACCTTACAGTACCCCATAGAATTAGTATCTTCACTTTGTTCATGGTGCGCCTTCCTCTCCTGGCATGTAAAATAAGGACACAATAGGGACTTTTTGACCTTTTGTTCACTGCTGCAATATCTAGGTCAGAAGCTGGCAAACTACAGCCCACGGGCTAAATATGGTCCATGCCTGTTTTTCCAAATAAAGTTGTATTGGAATGCAGTCGCCCCACAGGGTATGTATTGTCTATAACTGTTTTTGTACTGCCCTCAGTTACAACAGAGACTGCTATGTGGCCTGCAAAATCAAAACTATTTATTATCTAGCCCTGTACAGAAAAAAGTTTGCCAATCCTTGGTATAGGAAAGTATCTGGCATGTAGTATATACTTAATAATATTCTTTCATTTATTCAATAGGGTGTCTAGCACAAAATTAGCACATAAAAGTGGTCAATTTTATGTTTGGTTGATTACAAGTGAGCGTGGCCAGATCAGAGAATTAAATCCCTCAAAATTCATGGGGTAAAATGTTGATCCAAATGAGTTAAAGTAATGGGAAGGGATGGTTTCTTTACCTTCATATATATATATATATATATATATATATATATACACACACACACACACACACACACACACACATATATATATATATATATATTGGTAGAGGTAAAGGGAAATGATTAGTAAAAGGGAGGTTTCACTTTCTAATACTTTTGCTGCTCATTTAATTTTTGCGCTTGTTTGCAAGTTTCAATAATATCAACCAAAATAATTCTCCCTACTTTGTAAATAGAGTTCTTTTGTTACCACTTAAAAGGTGAATTTCTCTGGGACAAGGGTTTAGGGCTCTGGCTGCTCCCTAAGCTTTGGGGTCTGCGTGATCATCTTCTGGCAACCTAGAAGGGACGCTGTTTGGAAGCTGTGCTTACCATCATTACCCTGGCATTGATTTTTAAATTGTCCATTAGTGTATTCATAAGGGAGCATATGCTTTTGGTTTTTTGCTAGAAGCAAAACTGAGAAGTTGGAGAACTTTATTAACAGGACCCTGACTTTTCCTTTCTTCTTCCACCTTTAAAGCTTGATCTTTTATGAGATATGGACTTCTTTGCAGTCCAATACTTTATAGACACCTCTCAAAATAAAGTTTTTAAATTCTAAAAGAAAAAGCCATGAGATGACAAAGGAAATAAATTATATTGAAATTGTAGTACCAGAAATTGAAGTTTTTAAGTAAAACTTTAAAAGCAACAAATGTTTGATATAATAACCTATGTGATTATTTAATGTGGTGAATATAATAACGATTACAATTTCAAAGTCATGATGAGAGTAATCATTTCAAGATATTTGCAGCTACTGTGAATGTGACATTAAAATACTGAAAGTAAGAATTTCTGCTGGTAATATAGTCACAGGTATTGCTAATGCAACTGTGGTTGTTGCCTGGATGCAGGATTGAAGTAGATGCTGCATTTTAGTTAGCAGGAAAGGAAAGACAGATGTAATGTTTTCCCTGCATTCTTCCTAACCGTTTTTCTACTTTAAGCATTACATTTACTTGTGCATGCTCTAAACTGTTTCTTCTTCAGAAAGTATACTTCAGCTTTTGCCAATTTAACGTTAAGACAAATATGAGTCCATACATTTTAATTACTCCAAAACAGGTACCTTTTAACTATACTTGCAGATCCCCAGTGAGATCTTATTTTCCTTCTCAAGAAATTGCTGACAGTACCCCCTAATATCATATACCAAAGTACCAGTTCTTGAAATCTTAGCACAGGTGTACTAGAACTTCTATGTATGTTTATAATTAGTCCAGATGTACATTAGTCAATTTGGCACTGCTAGTGTGCAGTCTGAAAGCTGGTGAGATAGATACACAATTGCAAAATTTTCAATTTATCTGTTAGGCAGCAGTAGGCTACAGTTGGCCCCATGCAAAATAATTCATATAGCATTATGGGAATTTGTCTTTTGCACTGCCTGGCTATCTTGCTTTTATGTGCATTTATTACTAAGAAGTTGTACTCATGGAGTATTGTATTATTATTGTTGATAAAATAATAATGATATTTTGCAGTCACCATGCATCTTTCTTTATTCCCTGACTTTGTTTGCACAGGAAAATTAAAGAAACAAATTGCCATTTAGTACTTTTCCACCTCTGCAGTAAAAAATCAGCAGGAAAGCACAAGCTCAGAATTATCAATGAGCAGATGCTAACAGGTTATGAAACTATGCAAATAACAGTACACTTGAATAAATGAACTGAAGTTGCTGCCTTGCTGGTGGAACTCAGTAATGGAGGTTAGGGAAAAATTTAAAATCAAAAAGAAATGTCTGTAACTTTTTTTATATTGTACTTTAAATTCTTGGGTACATGTGCAGAACGTGCAGTTTGTTATATAGGTATACACGTGCCATGGTGGTTTGCTGCATCCATCACTTTGTCATCTACATTAGGTATTTGTCCTAATGCTATCCCTCCCCAGCCCCCCACCCCACAACAGGTCCCAGTGTGTGATGTTCCCCTCTCTGTGTCCATGTATTCTCATTGTTCAACTCCCACTTATGAATGAGAACATGCAGTATTTGGTTTTCTGTTCTTGTGTTAGTTTGCTGAGAATGGTGGTTTCCAGCTTCATTCATGTCCCTGCAAAGGACATGAACTCATCCTTTTTTACAGCTGCATAGTATTCCATGGTGTACATGTGCCACATTTTCTTTATCCAGTCTATCACTGATGGGCATTTGGGTTGGTTCCAAGTCTTTGCTATTGTGAACAGTACCACAATAAACATACGTGTGCATGTGTCTTTATAATAGAATGATTTATAATCCTTTGGGTATATACCCAGCAATGGGATTGCTGGGTCAAATGGTATTTCTATTTCTAGATCCTTGAGGAATCACCACAGTGTCTTCCACAATGGTTGAACTAATTTATATTCCCACCAACAGTGTAAAAGTGTTCCTATTTCTCCACATACTCTCCAGCATCTGTTGTCTCCTGACTTGTAACTTGTTTTTTTTCTCTAAACTAAGCCTTTTCTGGGAGGGAAGAAATACTGATAAATTCACAAACTCTATTTTGCTTACCCAGTGATATTGTCCTCCCCTTCCATTCTTGCTGCAAGATACCCACTTTTCCTTTCTCCCATGAAATGAGATTTTAGGCCCATAAACCTAGGAGATTTGTGCCCGCCTGGGAGATGTGAGATAAGGTGGGGCTAAAAGTTTCCCAACTGATGTCAGTCCTTAAAGTAAAAACAAAGAAAAAATACTTATAGCAATTTTATATCATGCAAAATAGATGTCTCCTAGGGTTCCATCTACATTTAACATTTTATGATCCTAATGTAATCTTACAAAATAATAATAATAAATGGAAAACTGGAGAGCAATGTATGTTTGATTAAAGTAGTGGATACACAATGAAAATTACCAAATGTACCAGGATTTCAGATAGTCGTTGCAAAATAAGAATAAAAAAAAATATCTCCTGCCCCCAAGGGCTTGAAAACGCAGTGAAACAGACAAACAATAATCTATTTATTTAAAAACTGTGTGATGAATGCTTTGAGATGAATAAGTACAGGTTGCTAAAGCAGTAAAGTTTAAAGAAGGCTTCCTAGGGGGTGTGGTACTTGAAGTGAGATGAGATATAATGAACTAAAAGATGCTGTCTAAATGAGGAGAGGTATGGAGGCTTCCCATTTAGAGAAAACAGTAGGAAGTTGAGAGAGATGAGCACATTAGAGAAATGATGATAATTTAATATGGCCACAGGAGTCCACAAATTGTACAGGTGAACATATGTCCCTCATATGAGCTACCTTCTCAAAAGCATGACGAGCAAGTAGAAAGAGAATAAGAGACATATGTTCACCGGTGCAATTTAAAATTCATGCAAAAATTTTGCATAAATAAATTTATGTTCACCTGAACAAATTGTACATGTAAACATATGCCCCTCATATGTTCACCTGTAAATATGTTCACAATTTAAAGCAAAAATATATGTGTAGCCCAGTGGTGATCTGGGGCCAAGATGTTCTGTGAGTAATTAATACTGTTCTCTTATCCAGAGAGCTCCTATTTCCTGTAAGAATCCATCTGTCTGTCTATCTAATCATCCTTTTATCTTTCTATCTTATCTGTACTTCTCTCTATCTATGATGCTAAAAGAGAACTGTTGGCCTGGAAGATAGACCAGGAGGAAAGACCAAGTGGCCATGTAGAGAACTACCAAGTTTAAGACAGGTAAAGAAAGAGAACTAGGTAAGACAGCTCAAATGAATCCCTCTGAAATATCAGAAACAGGCAACACAGGACATGGCAAAGAGACACTATTTGAAGAGATTGTGAAAGAGAATTCTCTATCATTGTTCAAAATCCAATCCTCAGATTCAGAAATCCCAATAAATCCTATGCAGGAGAAATAAAAAGAAATGTATACCTAGATATATGATAGTGAAAATGAAGAACAATGTAGACTAACAATCTGCCTTTCAGAGGAAAAAAGACAGATTATCTGCAAAGAAATGATAATTAGTTTAAGAGTTACCTTCTCAACAACATAATCAGCAAATAGAAAGAGAAGATTTCTCAACTGATTATTATCCAACAAAACCATTTTTCCAGAATGAAGACAACATAAAAACATTGAAAAACAACAACAAAACTCTGAGGGAATGCAGATCAACAGACTGCCTCTTTCATGGAGAAAGTCTGGCTGTGAAAAACATGTCCCCTGCAATAAAGCGTTCTTAATGAGGTAGCTAATTTGCATTTGGAGCAATCTCCTTATCAGATTAGGAACAGTAAGTAACAATTTAGAGACCAGCGCTAATATGCAGACCACATATTGAGTATCAGTGTTCCAAAAGATGTACTTCAGAAATAAAGAGAACAGTTACAAAGACAAAGTTGCGATGTGAAAATAATGGTAAGGAAAGAAAATGATACACAGAGAAATCTACAAAAAACAGTCAGTGAGGCCGGACATGATGGCTCATGCCTGTAATCCTAACACTTTGGGAGGCCAAGGTGGGCAGATTGCCTGAGCTCAGGAATTCGAGGCTAGCCTGAGCAACAAGGTGAAACCCCTTCTTTACTAAAATACAAAAAATTAGCCGGGTGTGGCAGCATGCACCTGTAGTCCCAACTACTAGGGAGGCTGAGGGAGAATTGCTTGAACCCAAGAGGCAGAGGTTGCGGTGAGCCACTTGAACCCGGGAGGCAGAGGCTGCAGTGAGCTGAGATGGCACCACTGCACACTCCAGCTGGGTGACAGAGTGAGACTCTGTCTCAAAAGAAAAAAAATGTGGTAAGTGTGTTTTAAAAAAAAAAAACTGTAACCTTAGACATTAGAAACAATAGTACAGTAGTTAGGATAGTTAGGAATGAATGATCTGAGTTAAAGCATTATCATGTGTCTAAGTTGTAAACATATTGATCATCCTCTTTACTTTTTAAAAGTCTACATGTTAAAATTCTTAGAGATACGAAAAGATACACAAAGATAAACATCCAAACTAGTAGAGGGGAAAATAGAATTACAATAATCCAAACAACAAAAACAGAACTTAATCATTCCAAATTAGGAAAAAATAAACAGGAGTAAAATGAAGAAATGCAGAAATGGGCACAAATACAAAGAAAAATTAGTATGGAAGAAATGAATTCAATCATATCAGTGATCAGAATGCTGGCTAAAATTCTTAAGTTAGAAGATATAAATCATAAGGACACAGAAAATTGGAAAGTCAAAGGATGGGAAAATATCACGGTATATGTTGTACACTGTACATATAAACAAAATTTTTTGGCAACTGTACCTTAGTAAAGTTGGAGAAATGAAAGAACCATTTAAAAAATATCATACAAATACTAATTTGTTTTTATTTAGGCAATGCTATTAAAATAGTAATATATATATGACTGGAGAAGCTAAAAGCTACACTAACATCAGAGAAAATACAAGAGGGAAAGCATTTTAAAAATAATAAAAAAAAAATAGGCTGGGCGTGGTGTCTCACACCTGTAATCCCAGAACTTTGGGAGGCCAAGGCGGGCATATCACGAGGTTAGGAGTTCGAGATCAGCCTGGCCAATAGGGTAAAACCCCGTCTCTACTAAAAATACAAAAATTAGCTGGGTGTGGTAGCGCATGCCTGTAGTCCCAGCTATTTGGGAGGCTGAGGCAGGAGAATCACTTGAACCCAGGAGGTGGAGGTTGAAGTGAACAGAGATCATGCCACTGCATTCCAGTCTGGGCAACAGAGCAAGACTCTGTCTCAATAAAATAAAATAAAATAATAATAAAATAGCAAAGGTTAGTAGATTGCTTCCCTAAAAAGAAATAGCAATTTTAAATGTATCCATCTAGTTCTGTAACTCAGAATATAGAACACATAAATATGTACAGATATAATGTTTCACAAGGAATCAATGGCAAATCCACCATTAGATGGAGACCTGAATGGCTTATAAAGGATAGATGAAGGGATGAGCCAAACGTGCTGGTATGGCCGCCGGGCATGCTGACCACGATGCATAAAAAATCTCAGGAGAGATGGAACATGGGAAAGATAACAGGAGTGAAGAAAAAAGCAGCAGCTGAGATTTCCAGTCTAAGAAATGCAGAATAGAGAACTTGAGGTACAGATACAAAAGCCTCATTCCCGTCATTTTAGGGTTTCTTGTCTGAGAATGGTCATCCTGTGTCTAGGCACACCAGGCCTTGAGAAGGTAGCCTCCATGTCTCCAAAGTTTGTGATCTATATATACTGTTGTACCTCTTCTCTGACTTGTAAAAGCAACATTCCCAGTTAATTTCAGTTACCCCTAGGGATGGTTATGTGTCAAGAAATTCTCAGAGATCCACAGACTGGCATGAATGAGTGTGCTTGCTGAGGGCAGTACACGGAGGGCGTGCAGCTTTCAGCAGTCAGGAGGGAAGAAAGGAGCAGGAGAAACTCATGCACACACTACTGTCAACATCGGGGAGCCATGCATAGCCATGGGGGTGTTCCTCATGTGCAATAAGCTGTTTATAGATGTGTTCTCCCCATTGGATTCTGTCTTAAAGGAGGGCAGGCATTTTACCAATCTTTGACCACTGAGGTATATTACACTCCTGGATCAGAAGACTGAAGTCGAGAGTCAGCTCCATCTCATGTGTGGCTGCCCTACACTAACCCCTGGCTGTGAGCTGTGCTTATTCCTACCTCAGTGGCTTGTTCACAGATGCCCCAGTGCCTTAAATCCTCACATTTTGTTCTACCTTTTCAAATGTTATGTGATTTTCAAAGGCAGTGTTAAATTCCACCCCTTCCATGAAGCCTCCCGCTCAGATTTCTCCCTTTTCTGCATCTTCATGTCATTTGCATGCATGTACCTTGTTCTGGTTTCCCTTTCTGGTTTTCTAAGCTTTAGCCTTGGGTACAAGGTGCAGGGCAGGGCTCATGCTTATTACTTTGCTTGTATCATAAACAATACAGGGAAGACGCTGCTTGAGTGATCCACAGTTGGATTGATGGAGACATCAAAATGAATTACATCACGTGTCTTGGATTCTTTTAGCTTAGAAATGCAATGATTTTATGACAAAGATTCTAAATTTCAAAAAGGTGAATTTTGAAATTGATTTTGAAATAATTTAATTCTAGCTATTTCTTAAACTGTAATATACCTGCTGAGTCGTATGGCAATAGGGTCTTTGTGAAAATAGTCTATTTATGCATTTCTATTACATCACAGCCATTACAAACTTCATGAAAATGGATTTTCTCACTCTGCTGCCCAGGCTGGAGTGCAGAGGCACTATCAGGGTTCACTGCAGCCTCCACCTCCCTGGGCTCAGGGGATCCTCCTATGTCGGCCTCCCCAGGTAGCTGGGACTACAGGTGCACTCCACCACATCCAGCTAATTTTTGTATTTTTGGTACAGATGGGGTTTTGACATTTTGCCCAGGCTGGTCTTGAACTCCTAGGCTCAAGTGATCCTGCCCACCTCAGCATCCCAAAGTGCTGGACTATAGGCGTGAGCCACCACACTGGCTAAGAATAGATTTGTCCCCATTCTTCCAAACTTCTTAGTTTTGTAATTCAACATCACAAGCAACTTTGAAGTCCCTTTCATCAAGTGATCTGGGGTTATTGAAATGAATAGAGAACTGGAAAGAGTAGGAAACTGTTTCTCTTCTTATAAAAAGAGTCATATTTGTCTTTTGCTCACAAGAAATACCTTGGGGTAGCTGCATGAGAAATGTGGATATTTTGCCATAAAGCACCAAAAGATAATATAGAACAAAACACAATATGTCAGTTCAATGAACAGAGGGAAGAAACAATAAGAAAAATGTCTTTTAGCTGCAGCCTAATAGGGCTTCGCAGATATCTCTGCAGTAAAATATAAATGAACCCATCAAGAGCTGTTGACATGTGGAACAATAATAACATCCCAACTACCTTGAAATCTTGTTTAAAATAAAGACTCCTGGAGGAACAGAATTGAGAGCATAATTCAGCAAAGGGGGGTGCTCTCCATAAACACAATAAAGTCATTTCAATATCCACTGCCTTCTCATAGCTGTTCCCAGGTGCTTGTGTCCTCATGTGGCCCTCATGTTCTCACATGCCCAGGCACTTATTAGCTTAGACTAGCTCTACTCACGACCTTTTGGTTAGCAACAAATAGCTGGTCCAGAACCCCCAACCTCAGAACCAGCTGAATCCTCATCAACATCTGTCTATCTATCTATCATCTACTAATCTATATATCACCCATCTATCATCTAATATCAGTCTGTCTACCTATTTTTCTATCTATTAACTATTAATCTATTTATCATTTATCATCTGTTATCTATCTTTCTATGTTCTATCTATCTATGTAGCAGGCTAGCTATCTTTCTTCTATCTATTTACCTATCTGTATCAATCTGTTCTCACATTGCTAATAAAGATATACCTGAGACTGGGTAATTTATAAAGGAAAGAGGTTTGACTCACAGTTCTACATGCTTGGGGAGACCTCACAGTCATGGCGGAAGGCAAATGAGGAGCAAAGCCACATCTTACATGGTGGCAGGCAAGAGAGCTGTGCAAAGGAATTCCCATTTACAAAACCACTGGATCTCGTGAGACTTACTCACAACCATGAGAACAGCATGGGGGAAACTGTGCCCATGATTCAATTATCTCAGATCCTGAAATGGTTCTGGCTGTGGGACCTCTGCTCTTCCAATACTGAATGCTAGCTGCAACTTGAGCTCAGCTTCATCACGGCCCACATTGTGGGGAAGGATCAATGAGGATGATAATGGCGAAACTCTTCATTTGAGTCACCAGAAAGAACCCTAGCTTCCTATTGTCCATGCAAGGAAGAATAATTTAGCAGTCTAAAAGCTGTCCATTGCCAATACTGATGTATCTAATGGTTAAAATGAAGCCAGCACTGCTGGTCTTTCTTTAGCCAGGCCTTCCAAACAGAGTAAGTTCAGACATAAGAGCCAGATTGTTAACACTGAGCTCATTTAAAGAAAAAAGGAAAATTAGTTTTTGTTTTTTGTTTTGACTATTTTTGTAAGATTAAAAAAAAAATAACATTTGCTTATAGCAGCCACCATTAGGATAAAGAATATGTACTATCCACATACAAATGAAATAGATAATCACAGGTTAGAAAAATGGTTCCAATGGAAGATTTAGATATCAATTTTGTGCAGCTATTATTACAGGGTCTTATTCCTAAGTTTTTGTGGGCCTTGTCATTTAAAGATAATCCAGAAATGATGAATTTAGGGCTTAGATACACTCTAAGAATATTCCCATGATTATACAGCAAAGCTCTTTAATGCTAATTACACATAATTTATTTGTAAATTTACTTACTGAAGGATTTGTAGTTTAGCATTATGTTGATTTTTAGTATAAACAGAATGTAGTATACCAGTATTTGTCCCAGATGATTGAATGCCTGAATTCTTCCTCTCTCCCTTCATTTTTTCCTTTCCTCCCTCCCTTCTTCCTTCCTTCCTTTCCTGTCTCCCTCCCTCCCCCTTCCCTTCTTCCTTTCTTTCCCCTCCAACACCCCTCCCGCCTTCCTACCCTCCTTCCTTCCTCTCTCCCTTCCCTCCTTCCCACCTCCCTCCCTTTCTTCCTTCCTTCTTTCCTTCCCTCCTTCCTTCTTTTCCTTCCTTCCTTCCGCCCTACCTCCTTCCCTCTTTCCCTCTCCTTTCCCTCCCTCCTCCCTCTTTTCTTCCTTCTTTCCTGCTTTCCTTCCTTCCTTTGCCCTTTCCCCGTCTCCCTTCCCTTCCCTTCCTTCTCCTTTCTTCTCTCCTCCCTTCCTCCCTCTGGAACAAATCCTGAGATTTGTTCACTTAGTCAATTAAATTATGTTGAGCACGGCTTCGCACCTGCCATATCCTTGGGACATGTAGGATAGTGTTCTTACAAACTGTATTAAGAATAAAAAGCTATGTGGGCACCTAGCAGGGGCATATGACCAGGTCCTGGGAGGTCACAGACAGTTTCCTGAACGTAGGAATAAGAATCAATCAGAGAAAATGAGAGTGGGAAGAGGATGGCCACTGCGCACACCAGCCAAGTTCTGGTGAGGAGAGGGAATGTGGTAGCTGGAGAATAATGCTACGCAACTCGACCTGGAGATCCCAGGGAGAATCCTGCAGCGATGTGAAGCTGGAGGGATGCAGAAGCTGGTTAGTACGCTGGATTTTATCCCGAGAGCAGTGGCCTGTGCTGGGAGCTGCCTGTGTGTTTTGAATACGGAATCAGCACGAGAGGCTTTTCACCAGTGTGAGGACTGCTGGAGGAGGGTAGGGCTGGAGGTGAAGAGCTGCTGGGGTGTGAGTTGAATTTGGGTGAGTGACGACGGATTTCTGAGCCAGGATCCTGAGGGAGGGCAGTATGCTAACACAAATTAATTAGAGAAAACTGTAAATGGCAAAGTGAATCATCAGGATTTAGAAATTAGAAGCAGAGTGAAGAAGAAAAGAGGATCAGAAATGACTTGGTTATTGCATAGTCCCTGGGGCTGGTCGCTGAGGAACAAAGAGACAAAAGGCAAGAGCCTAGGGGTGGGCCAGACAACTTTGGACGCCTTCAGGACCTTTTGTTTTTTATTGACCAACAGTCTATTTTATTTCAATGCTACCATCCCTGCTCCAAGACTATTTTAAAGCAGCTCTTAGATATATATTATTTCATCCATAAGTAAATGAGGACATATCTCTAAAAGATAAGGATTCCTTTTATTAAAAAAATTACATTACTAAAAAATCACATGATCACATTCAAACAAAATAGCCATGATTCTTTTATACTACCAGCTATACAGATAAAATTCAGTCTTCTCCCAATTTTCTCTACAAATTGTTTGTTTAAATCATCTAAACAAGTGCCAGGCCTTGTAATTGGTCCATAAGGCTCCCAAGTCTCTTGTAAGGTATGGGTTCCCTCTCTGCCTCACTCCTTCCTTTTCCTCCTTGCTTTATTTATGAAGAAACTAGGCTGCTTTTTCTGCAGTCCTCACAGTCCGGAGTATGCTGGAGGCCTGCCTGGCACTGTGTTGCAGTGAGTATCCTGTCCCCTGGATTTCCTGTGGATGGGCAGTCATGTTGGGAGGTTTGGTGAGATTCAGGCCTGGGTTTCTTTCCTGGCAAGATGACTTCCTTTGTGATACAAAATGTGTGACTGTCTCCACGAGTGTGGCATTCGCATGGTTGGTCCATTCATTTATCAGGGGTTGATGAGTGGAACATTCCAGCCTGTCAGTCTGTCCTCGCTGGTTAACTGGAATGCTTAAGTCCCCTCCATGGACCACATGGATCGCTCCTAGACTTCGCATCGCAGAGGAAAGGCGGGCCACTGGTTGATCCTTGCCCTGTATTTACCAGTTTTCAAACCACTGAATTAGGTCCTTTACATCCTTCAAATGTGATTCACGATAAGTAATCATTTAAAAATTAATTTAATGTCCTAAATAGTATCAGTATGAATTTGTAAATTTAAACTTGTTTTATGGGTTTCAGTCCATTACGGTCATTATCCCACAGGTGCTCAAATGAAGCCATCTTCGGCTGGTGGGAGCCCTTTCAGATGGCTCTGAGCCCTTTGAGGTGACCTCAGTCTTGGCCGTCTCCCTTGCTTTCTGGTATTCCATGATATTGCAGGCTTTTCTTGTGTATTTTCTTTTTTTCTTTTCTTTTCTTTTTTTTTTTTGAGACAGAGTCTCCCTTGCACCCAGGCTGAAGTGCCGTGGCTTGATTTCAGCTCACTGCAGCCTCTCTTCCTAGGTTCGAATGATTCTCCTGCCTCAGCCTCCTGAGTAGCTGGGATTACAGGCAACCACCACCACGCTTGGCTAATTTTTGTATTTTTAGTAGAGACAGGGGTTCACCATGTTGGTCAGGCTGGTCTCGAACTCCTGACCTCATGATCCGCTGGCCTCAGCCTTTCAAAGTGTTGGAATTACAGGCGTGACCCATGCACCCAGACTTTTCTTGTTTATTTTCTACCCCACATCTGGAATCTGATTTTCTCTAAAAAGCCCTAGTTTTCTTTTGTGGGAAATTGTTACTTGGAGACCACATTCTGGGAGCTGGGGGATCACTGCTCCCCTGTGTGCTATCCTGTCTGACATTTTATGGGGACAAAACTAGGAGAAAATTTTCAAGATAAAATACAGCATGAGTCGACATTGCTACTTCGAGTGCAAACTCAGGACTGCAGGTGGTTTTGTTTTCATTTTGTTTTATTTACATAACCTGCCTAATTTTATATCTTTGTCTCTTGTTTCCCGTGGTGGAAATTCCAGTTCTAAGCGACACCAACAAAATAATTCTTTGCTTTATCCCACAACACACTCAGCCCATTGCAGAATAACAACACCATTACTACCACCTACTGCCAACAAGATGATTACTGAAAGCAGTTTCATATTTTCCCCTCAGTTCCTTTTGTCCTTAGGTATTCTCAGTTCGTTTTGCCCTCAGGTCTTCCAGTGTTTTAAAGCTGCTTGGCACAGTTCTCGCCTGTGAGGTTATGCTATCTGTCAGACACACACTTAAATTCATTTGTTGCTCTTTACTTTTGATTTGTATTACTTTTTAAACCTAAAAAGTAATTTACTTTTCATTTTTGTAATTATATAAAATATTAACATGATTCCAAAGTCATCTCTGCAAACTGTGAACCCTGAAAATCTGACAGGTCTCAGTTAGTTTAGAAAGTTTATTTTGCCAAGGTTGAGGACACATGCCTGTGACCCAGCCTCAGGAGGTCCTGAAGCTCTGTGCCCAAGGTGGTCAGAACCCAGTTCGGTTTTATACATTTTAGGGAGACATGAGCCATCAATCAATAAATTAAGATGAACATTGGTTCGGTCTGAAAAGGCGGGACAACTTGAGGGGGCTTCCAGGTCACAGGTAGGTGAGACACAAATGTTGCATTCTTTTGAGTTTCTGATGAGCCTCTCTAAAGGAGGCAGTCACATGTGAATTCATCTCATCTCGGTGAGCAGAGGGGTGACTGAACAGAATGGGAGGCAGTTTTGCCTAAGCAGTTCCCAGCTGGTCTTTTCCCTTTAGCTTAGTGATTTTGAGGGCCTAAGATATTTTCCTTCCACAAAACCAAGATATATTCAAAGAAGTGATGCTTTTTCCCTGCATACCTTCTTCCTGAATGCAGCATCCCTTCCTCCCTCCTCTAGATAACCATTTTTACTCTCGCAATTTGTCCATGCATGGTTTAAATAATATTAATATAATATAAATAATATGCAGGTAGGTGTATGTTCCTCCCATGTTTTTCAGGCACTTTCCTTCACTCACCTTGCTTTCTTCATTTGCCATTATGACTGGAGGAGGATTTTTGACAGTACGATGAGATGCTTACCAGGCAATTGAACAGATAGGACTGGAGCTTCAGCCAGAGGCCTGGGCTGGGTACACATGGTTGAGACACCTTTCCTGGGTAGCAACTGATGTCATGTGCACTGGAGTGGCTGCTGAGGGAGAGAGAACAAAGGAGAACCGAGGACTGGCAGCATTTCCAGACTGAGCCACGAGGAAGCACCTGAGAGAGAATGGCCTCAGAGAGAGAGAGGAGGAAGAAACCAGAGAGTGTCTCAAGTGGACAGATCTGTCGGCAGAGCAAAGGCTGTGAGGGGGGCAAGGAGCACGGGCCCTAGGACGATGGTGGCCGTGTAGGGTGGGTGCCCACAGATCCCCGTTTCTGTCCTTCTTCAGGCTGGAGCCCTGGGACCCTCTGGCCACATGCCCTGGACTCAGGTGAGGCTTTCTGCTTAACACCTCACCCGACAGCACCCCCGCCACGTGTTGGGCTGTATCCTAGCCTTGCCAGTCTGTGCTGAGCTTGGCAGGCAGGCAGTGGAGTGGCAGCTTCGTGAGACTGGAGGCAGACTGGTTCTCAACTGACCGTGAGGCTGAGCTCTCCCCAGGGAGGTGATGGGGTGGGAGGTGGGAGGGAACTGAGAAGAAAGAAAGGTGTGAAATAGTCTTTCTGGAAAGTGGAAAGGGAACATTCTAGAACTGATTAGCAGGGAAGAAGGGCGTCAAATGGTGTTTTTCATTAAGAAACCAGTGGTTTCCTCATCAGTTCCTCTTCAGTTCCTCTGGTCCCCTGTGGGCTTGGTGCCTCAAGATCAGGCTGAGGGCGCAGTAATTGCAGCACGACTCTCTCAGGAGGTTCATCTTCATCCGCAGGATACACTTCTGCCCCGCCAAACCTTTACTTGCCAATTCTGCTCTTCTGAGAAGACATTTCTAGTTCAGTGATGAAAATATCACATTTTAAATAACATTTGATTTGACTTCTGTATATTTTTGGTACTTTGATCTGGGTTTTGATTTTTTATTTATAATCCCACCAATTTTTACAGGAAGTAGGAATATTTGTATCTTGTTTATTAATTCTAAGTGCATTGAAACATAAAAAGGATCCTTCCTTGGAACACTATTTTTGTTTTGGTCTTTCTCCTTTTCACTCTCCCCTACTCCTTCCATTTCCTCCTCTTTTTCCTTCTTTCCTTTTTTCCTTCCTCCCTTCATCCCCCCCTCCCCTCCGCTTCCCTTCCCCTTTTTGTCTTTCTCTCCTCATTCAGTAACACGCACAAAGAGCTAAGAAGTAACATTTAGAACATAAGAGAAGTTGAGATGCAGAATGATTCACCCTCGGTCCTCCCTCCTGCCTTTGTTTTATGGTTCCATTGCAAAATCAAAAGGGGAAACAGAGGAAGTGCGACTAAAAATTAGTTGCACTGATTTCTTTGAAAGACATAAGTGCTTTGACAGTTCCCTCCCCTTTGACAAGATTTCCCTGTGTGGTTTTACATTTATTTCCGCATTCGTCTCCAAGTGGGATGCAGACAGCGAGGCTACATCAGCGTCCATGTGCTCAGAAGGATGCCTGCAACAAGACAACACTTCTTTGGAGATGTATATTCCATTTTAAAAAACTATTCCTGTATGTGCAATTCCATCCCATACGACTGTCGGTTTTCCTGCATATTCGATTCCATCGTGATTCTTAAAGTACCACATGCCCGATCCATGATGCTTTCAGCAGTGATCAGTGTTAGCGTGTGCTGCACTCACTGTGCCTGTGGGGCCCGCGTCTGGCCCTGTCCTGGGAGGGAAGCAGAGGGAAGGGGGTGAGGAATGGGAGTGAGCACGCTGCAGAAAACAAGGTCAGGGTGAGGGACGGAAACGCACAAACCACACTTGAAGGTGAAACCGTAACTTCCCACACCACACACTGGGTACAGGGACGTTAGCAAGTTGTCAGACAGACGGATGGACAGACGGACAGCTCCTTGGATTTCCCCTGGCCTGACTCAGCTCTGGGAACTGATGCCGGGAATACAAATTAAAGGACAAAGTTATGGTAGGAGAGGGAAAAAGTAAATATTTATCCCACATCGTTTGCCCAGTGCTGCCTTCAGGATCAAAAGTAGGTGAGAGATCCGTCCTGACTCCAGAGAAATCCAGGTCAGAATCTTATCACCTTACTTTTAATAGCAAAACTGCAATTACTTGTGCACCAATTTAATAGCTCTGCCATATTTAATGTTTTCCTACCAGAAAGATGACCAGTACTTTATAATACCATGAGGGTAATAAGGATGATATTTCCTGAATTCCTTTTGTGTGCTTTCTTTTTTGCATTTTCTTGTTTATACTCTCTTCTCTTTGGCCAGAGGAATTCATTTGCCCGAAGTAGATTTAGGATTGTTATGCCCAAAATACAAAGACAAAGAAAAATATACTGTTCGGCTTTTGACATCCAGGATGGGATTTTAGAGTCTCAAAGCTGACTTGTATTATTCATAGTGAGAAAAGAGCTTTGAAAACCAGATTTTCTGGAGAGAAGAAGAGAAGATAATTCAAAACTACAAAGCTTCGTTTTTGTCATGTCAAGGGCCCCTGCCTGGCAATGTAACCACTGAGGCTTCTATCAGCTAAAGCGACAGCACAGAGGCAAGTCACGGTGTAAGCATCAGCCCCTGAGCAAACACACCTCTGGAGAGGAGATTCCTCATTAGGACATTTCATGTACCAAGCAACATCTTCTAGCTACAAATTAGAATTACGTTTCACATATATATGTTGACTTTCAACATATGTTGAACTCTTTTAAATAAATGACCACATAAAAATAGAAAACAACATCTAGAGCTTCTGGGAATAATATCATACATGCTACTAAGCAAGAGAAAAATAAGTTAGGTCAGAGAGCAGACTTCCTCTATTGCCAGATGGGGACATGGACGAGGAAGGGAGGAGTCTCGTATTGAATTAATTATTTCTGGGAATGCCAATGCTTACACTTTATCTTTTTACCTCTGTTTGACACCCCTCACGTTGACTATCCCTTAGTTCAAACAACCTGTGCATTCGAATTCTAGGCTCTTGACCCTGCAATGTCCTTCCATGGACGTTTTCTCGGCACGCTGGTGGACATTTGCCAGACCTGTTGTCCTTTTTTAGGGATGAACATGCACCATTGCTGTTGTGCAGAGAAGCCTCAAGTCGAGCTTCTGGTCATCCATAAATACAAGCATGCGAAAGTTGATGCTTTTCACACAGGTCTCAAAGGACCTGAAATTTCATGATTCTTTATTTGAGTTAAATACTGCCCTCTTCAGGCATTCTTAATGGTCATTGGTGGGAGGGTGAAAGATGAGACTCACAATGGTCACTAGTCACTGGTCAAGTTTGGGATATGGAGGCACTGCCTAGGGCTGGGACCAGGAAGGTCACCAGTTCTGAGGGCAGGAAGCTTCTTTGATTTGCCTATGACTTGCTTTCCTCCAGAGTAATCCATGATTGTTGTTCTCCGTGGTCTTTCTCTATCCTCCAGACATTTCTTTCTCTTCTTTTATTGATCTTAGCTGCATGTGAAGCTGGTGTCATGGGATGTGGCCCTGTAGGAAGCTGAAGAACCTTCTCATTTTGCCTTCTGCTCTCACAAAGTCGCAAAAGCTGTGCCTGTTTATGTCTGCCAGACCTTCTGCTGTTCCACACCTTTTATACTAAGGCTGAATTATGCTTAGTTAGATTTCAGATCTATGTGCTCTGGTCAGTTCCTTGGATCGGTAATGGCACCCATGATCTTATAGACTTCATTTTCAAGTTCTCCAAATTTCTCTGCTCCAGGGTCCTTCTGTTTTCTCTCCTAAGTTAAAGGCTTCCACCTTGAAAAACTGGGCTTGAGGGAGAAGGCCACACCTGGTCTTCTGATGTCTGATGAAGGACTGGACTCCACTCTTAGTGACACTCATACACGTTGTCCCATTTCTTACTGTTTGGGTTAAGAAGCAGTAAAATCCTTTTAGGTTTCTCTGTACTGGATCCTTGCTATTCTTATTTTTTTTTCTTGAACCTAGTTTTTTCTAGTAATGCCTTGATAAAGGTATGCAATAAAGGGCCCCCAGTCACACACACCAGGGTTCTAGTTCTTGACAATAATTCACCCTCAGGCTTCTGACTCAGTGGACACATCGCCTGCTTCCCAAACTATTGCAAGCACAACAATTTTAAATAATACATGCTTGTCACTGCACAACACCTATTGTATCAGTGTTTTCCCCTCAGGCTGCCCAATTATGAAGTTACTGAAGATTCTCTCTCTCTCACTCTTCATTTCCTTCTGCCAAACCCCACTCCTGGTTCAAATTTCTATGTTTTCATTGTAAACAATGGTCTTAAATTTCAGTAGCTTAGTATAATAAAAGCATAATTCTCATTCATGCAAATTCCAGTGCAGATATTCCCAGTCAATCCTCTTTTATACCTCTCCTCTAAATGGGGAATCACAGAGCTGGAGTCCCTCCCTCTTGCGGTGCCCTGGATCCTTGAACCCAGAGTTCTGTGTTGGATCCTACAGTCAGCAGTCCAATAAACAAAGAGAAAATGTGTTACGATTCCTGTGTGTTTGTTCTTGAATGAAGTATCTTCCAATAATAACTGCTCAGTGTTTCTTGGTTGATACCCTTTTAAAATGCAGGATATTACCGGTGGAAGTAGCATAGCAGTTAATTACCATTTGTAGTTAATCAGGGGAAGGAGATGATAGGGTTTGTCTCTATGTCCTCACCCAAATCTCATGTGGAATTGTAATTTCCAATGTTGGGGAAGGGTCCTAGTAGGGAGTGACTAGATCATGGGGGCACATTTCCCCTTGCTGTTCTTGTGATAGTGAGTGAGTTCTCAGGAGATCTGGTTGTTTACAACTGTGCAGCACTTTCCCCTTCACTCTCTTTCTCCTGATCCGTCGTTGTAAGTCATGCTTCCTTCCCCTTCACCTTCTGCCATAATTGTAAGTTTCCTGGGGCCTCCCAGCCATGCTTCCCGTACAGCCTGTGGAACTGTGGATCAATGAAACCTCTTTACTTTACACACTACCCACTGTCAGGTAGTTCTTTATAGCAGTGTGAGAATGAACGAATACAGGATGGGACCAAACAAACCCTGGGAACCTTTGGAGAGTACGTGTGGGTGGGATAGCGCTGAAAAATAATTTAAGGAGTTAAAAAAAATAGACTTGAAGTCAAAGATTAGTGGAACTTATTTCCTTTTTTTTTTTTTTTTTTTTTTTTTAAGAAAATTAGTCATGACTGCAGAGGTATAGAAAATAAAGATAGAAGTGATATGGCCAATATTGGAAAGGCAAATTCTTTGAGAATCTTCTGATAGCATTAAATTTCTGCTAACATTAATACTGATGAAAAATCCTAGGTGTGCAGGTATGGAAATATGGCATACCACAGACAGGCTTCATACGGAGCATAAATGGAATGTGATAAATACATTTAACTTAGGAAATTTGTGACAGTTTAACTAATTAAAAATCAATTTAGAGATAGCCAATAACTAAACTGAATGGGAATGGCATGTCTATTCAATGAAACATCATGAAGTCATTTTAATGACAGTCATGTAAACTGCCTCATAACCCTTTCCCATTTCTCAATTAATACTGCTTGTGATTATAGGGTATGTACAATTTAATAGCCTCCCTGTTTTATTTTATATGAACATTTTGTTTTCACCTGTATGAGGGAGAACTGTGTTTAAATATAATGAGGACATCTTAGCTTTCTTAGCTGTAGGTGCACATTTAACTGCCTGGGAAATTTCCCCAATGGAAATAACAAAACTAAATAAATAAGACATGAGTTTCATTCTTTTAGGTCATTTGTTTCTTGAGTGATCTGAGCAAAATATTTTTTCCCTTATTGCTGTTGTGGTGGTTGCTGTTTTACAACTCACACTTGTTAGAGCCTTCCCAATGATCATGCAGTCATCAGGTTCTCATGTCAATATCATCTAAACATCTTGCGTGCTGCTGAGCTATTGGGTTCAGGTATTTGAAGTTTGGAAAAATGAGCTCAGCAATCATTCTTTCAAATATGACATGATCTCAAGGGTACACAGACCTATGAATCACTTCTAAAGAATTGGCTTCAAAGTGACCTGAGGACATCCCTGGTGTGGCAGTCTCAGTACAGTTGAGACTTCACATAAGATTGAGAACATGTCAACCATCTAAAAAAGAATGATAGAAATGTGTAACAGACTAACAGATTGTAGGGAACTAGCTCCCAGACCTCCTCCATCTGCTTCTTGTCACTGCCGTCAAATGTGTGTGTGTGTGTGTGTGTGTGTGTGTGTATTCACACAATGTTGATATATAACATTATATAGTGGGTTGGTTTTCAATAGTTCCCGATGATGAGTATTTTCCTAGGTCCCAAATAAATACATCTTTTTTCTCAAGAGTGATCGAAAAATAAAACTGAATTAACTTCAGAAGACATATTTTTCTTACATTTCTGTAGAGTTGACACAATATAAGTGTTGAATGTCTTCTCCAGGTTTTATGTGTTGATTTCTAATGTTCATCAGAGGTAGTATCATAATAATATTTTAGATCATTTTGTAACCTTTAGAAATGTTCCAGAAAGTAAAAACAAATGAATTTATGTAGCTTAGAATCCATTATATAATTGCTTACCAAACTAAGGTCTCTGGAGTTCTAAGTGACTATTTGCTTACTATTTGCATAAACCCAATATATATTCTGACAAATTCACTTCTTCTCACTATGCTAGCTGCACAATTTCTTTATAGCAATCATATAATTACAAAAAAAAATCACAGCCAAGAGTTATATCTAAATACCTATATTTCACCTCTAACACTAAACTCCATCTTATCTCATCCATACATTTAGATACCACCTACCTCCATAAAATATTCATCTCCTTTTTACATCTTAAAACAGAAATTTGTTACTTTTATTATTTATTTTTAATTTTGTGGGTGCATAATAGGTGTATATATTTATGGGGTACATGAAATATTTTGATACAGATACACAATGCATAATGATCACATCAGGTGTGTGATGTGTGTGAACAGGGCACTGGGAGCCTAAGAGAAAAATAAGACCCAACAAAGTCTCAGCCACCCAACATGGACAGCCCTGGAGCACAGACTGGGCTTCAGGGGAGCACTGCCTGAGCCCTGAGCAGAGGTCACACTGCCCTCCTACCCTGCCAAGCTAAGTCATCCCATGGTTGCTGCCCTGCAATAATATGGCCTGGCTGAGAAGCCTCGTGGGAGGTGCTGCCTCTGGGGCTGTCTGCACACTCCTAGCAGAAAGGCAGCTTCTTTCTTGAAGGGCGAGTTGAGCCGGGCAGCCCCACAATGACCATGGTGTGTGGCTGTGGCACAGAGCTGGAAGGGACAGAGGCAGGTGAAGCCTAGGGTTGTACTGATTGAATAGCTCCACTGCACTGGGGTTCCAATATATTGTACATCACAGGCTCAGTCTTCCTCTTTTCTTTCCTTGCAGATATTTGTGAAATGCCTTGTATAAGTACAAGTTCAATAATTAGTTTTATTTCACGAGCTCCTTAATGAAACCAGTGTATTTAATTTTTAGAAATGACTTACTGAGTTAAGATATGAATAAAATAAAACTCACAAATTTTAAATGAACAATTTGATGAACATGGGCAAATACACACCTGCATGATCATGTGACCGTGATCACAATCATAATTAAAACCATCATCATTTTAAAAGGTTTCCCCCTACCTTTTTTTTTTTTTTTTTTTTTTGAAACAGAGTTTTGCTCTTATTGCCCAGGCTGGAGTGCAGTGGCGCGATCTCAACTCACTACAACCTCCGCCTCCCAAGTTCAAATGATTCTCCCGCCTTAGCCTCCCATGTAGCTGGGATTACAGGCACCCGCCACCATGCCTGGCTAACTTTTTGTATTTTTAGTAGAGACATGGTTTCACCATGTTGGCCAGGCTCATGTTGAACTCCTGACCTCAGGTGATCCACCAGCCTCGGTCTCCCAAAGTGCTGGGATTACAGGTGTGAGATACCACGCCCAGCCCAAAAGGTTCCCTCTTAACTCCTCAGTAACCAGTAATCTGCTACCTCACTAAAGTTTATCTTTTTCTATTATTTCATATAAATACATTCATGCAGCATATTTATGGAATATACACAGACATACTATATATATATATATATATATATATAGTGTATATACTTGTTCTGGCTTCTTAGTATAATGCTTTAGGTATCCATTCATGTTGTTTTATGTATCAATAATTCATTTAGTTTTGTCAATGAGCATTCCATTTTATGAATATACCACATTTATCAATTTATCAGCTAAGGTATTTGGGGTTGTATTAAATTTGGTGTTAAGATGAATAAAACTGCTACTAATATGTATGTATGTTTGTGTAGACATATTTTTCATTTCTTTTGCATAAATACCCAAGTTGGATTATGCACTCTCTCTCTCTCTCTCTATATATATATATATATATATGACTATCTTTATGCAGCTACCACCTTGACTTGTTTACTGTAGATGTATAAATTCAAAATTAGGAAATATAAGTTTAACTCTGTTCTTCCTTTTTAAAATTGCTTTGACTATTCCAGTTCCTTTGCATTTTCATTTCTACTTTGTAATTAGTTGGTATATTTCTACATTTTATTGTATCTTATTTATGTATTTACTTGAAACAGAGTCTTGCTCTGTCACACAGGCTAGAGGGCAGTGGTGCAATCTCGGCTCACTGCAACCTCCGCCTCCCAGGTTCAAGCAATTCTCCTGCTTCAGGAGTAGCTGGGATTACAGGCGTTGCCATTCCCTGGCTAATTTTTATATTTTTAGTAGAGATGAGTTTCACCATGTTGGGCAGGCTGGTCTTGAACTCCTGACCTCAGGTGATCCACCCGCCTCAGCTTCCCAAAGTGCTGGGATTACAGGCATGAGCTGATGCACCCAACGTATTTCTACATTTTAAAATAAACCTAAAAGGTTTTGATTGGGGCTGATTTTCATATATACATCAATTGGTGGGAGAATTAATGTCTTAACAATAGGAGGCCCTTGCTTTTATCAACCTTACAAGAGAGGTTCCTAAGGTGTGGGCCTTGATCAGCTGTATTGGCACCACCAGGAAACATGCCAGAACTGCAAATTCTTGAGCCCCATTCCAGATGAATTAGAAAGCTCTAGGGATAGGATCGCACAGTACTGTTTAGGTTTGACACCAGTATCTGTAGGAAGCTTTTCTGTAACGCGCATTCCTCTCCCAAGGAATGCCCTAATCATGTTCTGAAGATAACTTAAGACAGTCATAGGTGCCCTCACGGTCAGGGAAGGCTCCCTCTAACTTTATCACTCTAATCTCACTTATTAGTGTCTCCCACTGGACCCTCCTCTTTTACCTCTAAAGGGTTAAACTGTTTCCTTCTCCAAGTCTCTTAGCTGGATGTCGACTAATGTATTTATTTTTTTAAATATGTTCTGATAAAAATTGATATTATGGACAATTAAAGTCTAGACTTCAGACACTCTGAGTAATGATCTTCACACTCATATATCTTAAAAACGATATATTTTTAAAGTTGACATCAAAAATTTTTATTGTAAGTTTAGTTGCATAAGCTCATTGAATATTACAGATATTTAAATGGTATCAATATTCATATAATATGGGAGCTTCAGATTTAATAGAAATTAATTTATATTAATTAATAGAAAATAATTTTTCTCATAATTTAATTTCAAAGCCATTTCTTATTGTTAGACTCATCAGCCAAATCAGATTTTTTCATTGTCAGAAGGGTCTGACTGTATGCTTTAAACTGGATGAATGTGATAAACAAGTCCCTAGGGGGTGGGCATAGTGGCTCAACCCTGTATTCCCAGCACTTTGGGAGCCTAAGGTGGGCAGATCACCTGAGGTCAAGAGTTCGAGACTAGCCTGGCCAACATGGCGAAAACCCATCTCTACTAAAAACACAAAAATTAGCTGGAGGTGATGGTGTGCACCTGTAGTCCCAGCTACTAGGGAGGCTGAGGTAGGAGAATAGCCAGGATCAGGCCACTGCATTCCAGCATGGGCAACAGAGTGAGACTGTCTAAAAAAAAACCCCAACCAAACAAACAACAAAAAAAAGAAGGCTGGGTGTGGTGGCTTCATTCCTGTAATCCCAGCACTTTGGGAAACCAAGGTGGGCAGATTACCTGGGGTCAAGAGTTCCAGACCAGCTTGACCAACATGGTGAAAACCCACCTCTACTTATAAATAAATAAATAAGTAAGTAAGCAAGCAAGCAAGGAAGCTGGGCGTGGTGGCAGACACCTGTAATCTCAGCTATGGGGAGACTGAGGCAGGAGAATCGCTTGAACCCAGGAGGTGGAGTTTGCAGTGAGCCGAGATAGCACCACTGCACTCCAGCCTGGGAACAACAGAGTTAGACTCCATCTCTCCCCCCAAAAAGAAGTTCTAAGGAAAAGCATTTCACATCTCAGTTATGATTCTAAGGTAGACGCAAGGCTTGTCGACTGGGTGCAGTAAGATGCTATCCTTTCCACTTTCCCTACTAAAGATCTGCCTTTGCACTCAGGGGACTCTGGCTGTTGAGTGATGTGTGCTTGAGTTGTTCCTTTCATGCCTGGATGTCTTTATACCTGAGGGCAATGCTCAAGAGGAAGATTCAGAAGGAGTAAGAAGAATGCCTTACTTTAAACCAAGGGACAAAAGCAAAGTGAAAGGTAAGTTGAAGAAAACTCATAGAATACAAAGTTTTCAGGCAAGTAGGCTTTAAGGAAGAGTACATGGAGGAGTAAAGTGATTTCCTTAGGACCTTTCATACCCATCTTCCCCTCAGGGAATCTCAGAGGCATCTCTTGCGATTTCTGGTCTTGAAAATGTAAACTTCAGTGGAAATCTGAGAGGCTTGAGACCTAATACACTTTTCTTCAGTGATTCTGTGAGATCATATTTATACATATACAATGGAAGTGAACTCAGAAATGTAACAAATAATAGAATTAGCAGACAAGTACATTCGGCAGTCAGTATAACTGTATTCCACATGTTCAATTAAAAAGAGAAAAAAAAATTGGACACCTTAAGTAGATACATGAAAGACATGAAAAATAACTAAATTAAACTTCTAACAATAAAAACTAAAATGCTTGATATGAAATATATGCTAGACAGGATTAATGACAGATCAAACAATACAGAAGAAAACATAAGTGAATTGGAAGACAGCAACCTAAATTATCCAAAATAAAGCACAGAGAAGAAAAAAGACAGAAAAATCAAAGAGGAGTGATCAAAGAGCTGTGGAACAACTTCAGTAAGCCCAACATATGTATAATTAAAATATTTGAAGGAGTAAAGACAACGAAAAAATCTAGACTAATTAATGATTGAAAGTTATCAACATTTCACTGTAAAAACTATAAAACAATAGCTCTAAGATTTTCAGTGATCCCCAAGCAGGAGAAACATAAGAAAACTACAGCAAGGTCCAGCAATATCAATGTTATTAAAACAATAAATAAAGAGAAATTCCTTAAAGTGTGAAGATGAAATAAGTCACATTCTGTACAGAACAAAGATAAAGTAGATATCTCCTCACAAACAATGCAAGCCAGAAGATAGTAGAACAACTTTAGATTTTTAAAAAACACTGTCAACCTAGAATTCTATACATCTTTAAAATATGTTTCAAAATCAAGGTGAAATAAGTATTTTCAGACATAGAAAAGCTGAAGCAATCTATTACCCATAGAACTGAACTATAAGAAATGATAAAGTAACTTCAGGGAGAAACTGGATGAAAATGTGTATTTATGTACATAATTAAAGAGTATTAGGTGTGATAACTGCCTGTTGTCATGAAAGAGCTATTGCTAGCCTGGGAAAAATCAAATTTTGATGTACAGTTTTTACTGGATGTTAATTGCTTTCAGACCATTGTAAAGTTAAAAAAAGAAAAAAGAAAAAATTTCTAAGTTGAGCCATTGGAAGTAAGGGACCATCTATAGTAAATAGATATATTTAGATTCAATTATATAAATTATATAATTAAATGTATATTATAAAAACCCAATTACAAGAGAAAGATTATCAAATTAGATAAGAGCAGGACCCCACTATATGCTATTTATGGTAAACCTACAATAAATATAAAGATAAAAATTGATTCAAAGTAAGCAGATAGAAAATATATACCATGCTAGACCTAATGTAATCAAAAGAAAGCTGAAGTAGCAACATTAATATCACACCAAATAGATTTCAGAACATAGAATATTATGAGAGATAAAGTGGGTCATTTCATGTTGATACCAATAAGACATAAGAATTCTTGGCTGGGCACGGTGGCTCCTGCCTGTAATCCCCGCATTTTAGGAGACCAAGGTGGGCAAATCACTTGAAGTCAGGAGTTTGAGGCCAGCCTGGCCAACATGGTGAAACCTCGTCTCTACTAAAAATACAAAAAGTATCTGGGCATGGCAGTGTGATCCTGTAGTCCCAGCTACTCAGGATGCAAAGGCAGGAGAATCTTTTGAACCCAAGAGGCAGAGGTTATAGTGAGCCAAGATTGTGCCACTGCATTCCAGCTTGGGCAACAGAGTGAAGAAGAAGACATAAGAATTCTAAACATATTTGTACCTAATAATGTAGCAACAAAATACATGAAGCAAAAACTAATACAATGCAAGGAGAAAAATAGCCTTATCCACAAATACAGTTCAAGATGTTAACATTTGTCCCTAAATAACAGAAAGAAAATATAGGCACTAAATTAGTAAGGATATAGAAGATTTTAACCACAGCAGTAAACAAGGTGACCTAATCGACATAGGATGTTCCACCTAACAACAGCAGATATATATTATTTTTAAGTATATATGGAACATTTACCAAGTTAGGTCTTATTATGAGTCATAATTCAATTCTCAACGAATAGGGATTCAAATTATGCAATGTGTATGCTATGACTACATAGAGTTAAATTAGAAATTCATAAGAAATAAACTTTAAGAAATTCACCAATATGTGAAAATTAGCACATTCCTAAACACTAGTCAAAATAATCAAAAGGTTCATTGGAAAATATTTTGAAGTGAATAAAAAGGAAAACAGAATATATCAAAATGTATGAACTGCAGTTAAAGTACTTAGAAATTTATATTGGCAAATTTCTATATTAAAATAAAATAGGTTTCAATTCAATAACTTCAGCAATCAGAGTAAAAGGAGTAATAGAATCACAGAGTAAGTAGAAGAAAAGAGGTAAGTTTCAGAGTGGAAATCAATGAAGTACATAAGAGCAAAATAATAGAGAAAATTAATGAAATCAAAAGCTGATTCTTTGAAAAGATCTATAAAATTGATAAATCTCTAGCCAGACTAAATGGGGAAAAAAGAGGGATAAAAGATGCAAAGTGTGAATGTCAGGAATAAAACAGGCCTACTGGTAGATTATATAGTCATTAAAAGGATAATAAGGGCATATTATGACTAACTTTATGCCAATAAGTTGAACAACATACATGAAATGGACAAATATCATGAATGGCACAGACTGCCAAAGATCACTTAAGAATAATAGATGACCTGAATTACTCCAAATCAATTCAAGAAATTGAATTTGCAGTTTAAAAAAGCGTTTTCACAAAAAAAGCCCCAGACACAAATTGCTTCAAAAATAATTTCAAACATTTAAAGAACAAATAACACCAAATTTACACAAATACTTATGGAAAATTGACCTCAAATACCGAAACTTATTTTAAAAGGATATTGCAAAATAAGAAAACTACTGGTCAACATCCCTCACAAACATAGATGCAAACCTTCTAGGTAAAGTTTAGCAAAGCAAACCCAACA
Organism: Cheracebus regulus; assembly: GCA_963574635.1. Lineage (NCBI taxonomy): Eukaryota > Metazoa > Chordata > Mammalia > Primates > Pitheciidae > Cheracebus > Cheracebus regulus. The sequence goes on from CAUYQU010057686.1 coordinate 100,161, forward strand.
ATATATAAAAAGGGTAGTACATTATGACCAAGTGAAGTTTATCCCAGGAATGCAAGGATAATTTAGCATTCAAAAATCAGCTAATGTAATTCACCAAACTAATGAACCAAAAAAAGAATAATCCCAATCTGAAAAAGTATTTGAAAAAGTTTCAACATCTATTCCCGACTTGGGGGGAAAAAACATTAGCAAACTGGGAACAGAAGGCAACTTCCTCAACCTAACATTAGCATCCACACAGAACCTACAGCTAGTAGCATTTTAATGGACTAAATATTTGTGTCTTTTCAAAATTTATTTGTTGACATTCTAATCCCCAATGTGATTGCGTGTAGGAGATGGGGCCTTTGGGAGCTAATTATGGTGGAGCCCCCATGAATGGGATTAGCGCCCTTATAATAGAGACATCAGAGAGCTCTCTAGCTCTCTTCCTGCCATATGAGGATACAAGGGAAGTTGGCAGTCTGCAATCTGGAAGGTAGAACTCACCAGAACCTGACCATGTTGGCACTCTGATCTTGGACTTCAAGCCTCCAGAAGATCTTGGATTTCCAGCCTCCAGAACTGTAAGAAATAAGTTTCAATTTCTGTTCATTTTTTTTTTTTTGAGACAGAGTCTCATTCTGTCACCCAGGCTGGAGTGCAGTGGCGTGATCTCAGTTCACCGAAACCTCTGCCTCTCAGGTTGAAGTGATTCTTGTGTCTCAGCGCCCTGAGTAGCTGGGACTACATGTGCATGCCACCATGCCCAGATAATTTTTTTATTTTTAGTTGAGACAGGGTTTCATCATGTTGGCCAGGCTGGTCTTGAACTCCTGACCTCAAGTGATCTGCCCACCTCAACCTCCCAAAGTGCTGGGATTACAGGTGTGAGCAACTGTGTCTGACCAATGTCTGTTCTTTATAAGCTATCCAGTCTGTGGTATTTTGTTATAGCAGCTGGAATTGACTAAGACATGCATACTTAATAATGAAAAAATACTTTTCTCCTAAAATCAGAAATAACTTAAAAATGTCTTCTCTTACCTAGGAATAAAACCACACACCTACAGCTATCTGATCTTCAACTAAGATGACAAAAATAGGCAACAGAAAAGACTCCCTCTTCAATAAATGGTCCTGGAATAGCTGGAGGGCCATATGCAAAAGAATGAAATTGGGCCCCTACCTTCTTTCACCATATACAAAAATTAACTCAAGATGGATTTAAGATAAGTAAGTCCTCAAACTATAAGGATCCTAGAACAAAAGGATCCTAGGAAACACTATTCTGGACATTGGCCTTGGGAAAAAACTTATGACTAAGTCCTCAAGAGCAACTCTAACAAAAACGAAAATTGCCAAGTAGGACCTACTTAAACCAAAGAGCTTCTCCATAGCAAAAGAAATTACCAAGAGAACAGACAACCTATAGAATGGGAGAAAATATTTGCAAACCACACATCTGACAAAAGTCTAATATACAGAATCTCTAAGAAACTTAATTCAATAATCAATAAACAAACATCCCCATTAAAAATTGGGCAAAAGACATGAGCAAACCCTTCTAAAAAGACATGCAAGTGGCCAACAAACATATGAAAAATGCTCATCATCACTGGTCATCAGGGAAATGCAAATCAAAGCCGCAAGGAGATACCATCTCACACCAGTCAGAATGGCCATTATTACAAAATACAAGCAACAGATGTTGGTAAAGCTATGGAGAAAATGAAACAGTTATACCCTGTTGGTAGGAATATAAATTAGTTCAGCCACTGTGGAAAGCAGTTTGGAGATTTCTCAAGGAACTTAAAATAGAACTACCATTCCTTCTAGTAATCCTATTACTTAGTATATATCCAAAAGAAAATGATTCATTCTACCAAAAATACACATGCACTTGTATGTTCATCTCAGTGCTATTGACAATAGCAAAGACATGGAATCAACTACATACCTACAACAATGATTAGATAAGGAAAATGTGTTACATATATGCCATTGAATAGTATGCAGCCATAAAAAAGAATGAAATCATGTCCTTTGCAGCAACATAGAATACAGCTGGAGGCCACTATCCTAAGCAAATTAACAGAGGAACAGGAAATCAAATACTGCATGTTCTTACTTGTAAGTGGGAGCCAGACACTAGGTACTCATGGCCATAAAGATATCAACAATAGACATTAGGGACTACTAGAGGGTAGGGAGGGAGGGGAACAAGGATTGAAAAACTAAGTCTTGGGTACTACGCTTGCTAGCTGGGTGATGGAATCAATCACACCCCAAACCTCAGCATTATGCAATAGACCCATGTAACAAACCTGCACATGCACCCCCTGAATCTAAAATAAAATAAAAGTTGAAATTACTTTGTTCATGTCTTCTCTTGCTACTTGTATCCAGCATTACCCTGAAGTTTCATGCATTGCAGTAAGTTAATAAAAAGAAACAAAACACACTCACATTGGAAAGAAAAAGGTAAAATTGCATTTGTTCACAGATAACCTGATCTCTATATAGAAAATCTTGTGGAATCCACAGAAAATCTACTAACACTAATATCTAAGTTTAGTAAGGTTGCTTAAATCATTGTATAAAAAATTAGCTTTTGTTCCATAATTATTAATAAATCACTAGAAATTGGAATCTGGAAAATACCATTTAAAGTAGTATCAAAATTATAAACACTTTTTTACACTGTTTCATATAAGACTGAAATGAATTCATAATACCTGTTGTTATAATTTGAATCACTTTCCTTTAAAAAGTTATGGTGAAACCCTAATCCCTAGTACCTCACAATGTGCCTGTATTTGAAAATAGAGTCTTTAAAGAGGTCACCAAGCTAAAATGAAGTCCTTCAGGTAGGCCTTAGTCCAGTGTTACTTATTCTTTATAAAATGGATGAATTTGGACACAGAGACAGAAATACTCAGAGAGAGAACACCATGTGAACATGAAGTCAGAGATGAAGGTATTGTCTCCGCAAGCCAAGGAACACTGGAGATCTGCAGTGGGAGAGAGGTCTGGGACAGACTCTTCAGCATTGCAGGAATCAACCCTGATGACACCTCAGTCTTGGGTTTACAGATTCCAGAGCTGTGAGACCCTACATTTGTACTCTTTAAGCCACTTAGTTTAGGTACTTTATCATGGCAGTTGTAGGAAACTAACATACATGTACAATGAAAAGGACAAATCAATGCTGAGAAAAGATGAAGCCCTAAATAAATGGAGAGATATAACAGATTCACGAATTAGAACTTTCCTAATATTGTTAAGATGTTAATTTTCCCAAAACTCATCTACAGACTTAACACAATTCCAATCAAAGTCTTAGCAGTCCTTTTTATTTGCAGTAACAAAGTGATTATGCGATTCATATGTAGTAACTTTGAAAAAAAGATTGTTTAATTACATCTCCTCCCTTAATTCCATGACTTGAAAAGGTTATTCTAATCAAGTAACTATGGAATTGACTTAAATATAAAGAAATAGCTCACTGGAAAAGAATGAAGAATTCAGAAACAGACTTACGAATATTCTGTCAATTTTCTTTTGACAAAAGGTAAGGGTAATTCATTACAGAATCTAATCATTAGCTTAATCTAATCTTTAAATTATAGTGGAACAGTTGAATATTCATATCCAAAAAACCTCAAAACAAAAACCTCCTATCCATTCCTCAAAGCATATTTTAAAATGTTAACTGGAAATAGATCACAAGCATAACTGTTAAACTAATAAAATTTCTAGAAGAAATATTAGAAGAAAATCTTTTTGACCCTAGGTTAGGCAAAAATAACTTAGATGCAACACTAGAAACAAAATCTATATAAGAAAACATTGATAAATTGGAATTCTTTACAATTATGTTCTTCAGCTCTTTGAAAGACACTCTTAGGAGAATGAAAAAAAATGAAACACACAATTGAATAAAATATTTGCAGCTCACATATCTGACAAAGGACTTCAATCTAGAATATATATGGAAACCTCACAACTTAACAAAGAAAATAAGCAATTCAATAAAATCTGTTAAGAATTTGTAGAAACATTTGTAAAAAGATATAGAGATGCCAATAAATATGAAAAGACGTTTATCATCATTACTCATTGGGGAAATCCAAATTAGGATGATAATGAGTTACCACTATGTATTTATCAGAATGGTTAAAATTGGAGGGCCTGACTGGACTGAATGTTGGTAGGATGTGGACCCAATGAAAGTCATGTATATGGATGAGGAATGCATAAAATGGAGCAAATATCTTTGTAAAAAATTTGGCAGTTTCACAACAAAGTCAAGCATGCACCTTTCATATAACCCAGCCATTTCACTCCTAGGTATTCTCCGAAGCTAAATGATAGCATATTTTCATACACAGATGTTAAAGAAAGTATGTAGTAGCTGTATTTATAATAACTAAAACTTGGAAATATGCAAATGTCACAAATAGCTGAATGGTAAAACAAACTGGTATATCCATGCAATGGCATACTGCTCAGCAATAAAAATGAATGGACCACATGGATGAAACTTAAAATTCAGAGTGAAGAAAGGCAGGGAAAAGGAGTGCATACCCTGTGATTCCACTTGTATGAAATTCTGGAAAAATGAAAACAAATGTACAGTGACAGAGAGCAGATCGGTGGTGATCTGGTTTAGTTGGGGATGGGCAAGGAGAAGAGGGAGAGAAGAATTTCACAGGACAGGAAGAGGCTTTGGGAATGGGTGTGTTCATTATCTTGCTTGTAGTGATAGCGTCACAGGTATATTCATATGCCAAGACTTGTCTGAGAGTACACATTAACTATGTGTTGTATGTCAATCATATCTCAATAAAGCTATGAAAAATTTTGAAAATATAAATTTAAAAATTGTTAATATAGAGGGTATGAGGATTTTTTTCACCAGCACCACCAGGAATTCTACATCTAACATCCCCGTTCCTATATTCTCCATCTTCTTATGTGCCTCCATGGATGGCGTAAGCACCAATTCAGTTCCCTCAGTTGGGAAAAGCAAGGTCTTTCCCAACTCTCTCATCCTAATACAGTCCTATTGATTCCTAAATGTCTCTTGAATCGATCACTTCCACTCAGTTTTCACTCTTTCTGCCTTGACTTGGAGTTCACCAACCCTTTCCTTGTGTCTCCTTTTTCTGGGATGATCTCTGTAATTATGTCTGCTCTCTGTATTGCTAAAAGATGTACCTTTCTGCAAAGCAGAAATTCACAAATATTTCAAGTGAATTGGAAACATCTAGATGATGAAATATAAACTCGATGGTATAACTTGGAAAATTCTTCAAAATATTGTCCCAATCTACCTCTCTAGTTTCATCTCCTTTTTATTTCTTAAACATTACTGGCCTGTAATAGATATCCAGAATTATTTTAGCATGAAGTTACCTGTCATATATCACAAGCTGGAAACTGTCAAGCACTAAAGAAAAATGCTCTTCTGGTAAAATGATATTTTGGGCCCTGTGTGTTTAGAACCCACATAGGTAGTCACCTACTCTCTTCATTCATAAGGCTAGTTCTAGAAAACAATCTATCTGTGAGACCAAATCAGAGCTAATGATATTCTTAAATAACCAAACCATTTGAAGGACTCACACAATATAATAATTTCTAGAACGTGAACAAATATGAATAAACACAAAAGTTGCATAAATACACTATTCATAAAAGGGTTTTTATGATATCCTAATATGGAAACCCACAAATGTATTCATATGAAAAACAGAAAGTGGTCTTGCTCGTGAATTATTTTGCCTCAGTTGAAAGTAAGAAACTACATACATATTTAAGCAGGTTTCTTAATACTGCTAATGTCCTCAGGCCCGAACGTCTCTTGGCAGCATACTTTGTGTTCTTACTTGCAACTTTGCTTTTGTCCATTAGTATCTAAATCTTTTCCAAGTAATTGGAAGCAACTAGAATTGTCTTTATTGATATGATGCCAACTTTACCAGTAGGTTTTAAGAGCTTAGGCTAAAAATAATACAAAATACAGCTCTATGTAACACGTTAAATCATTATGTATGCTTTTCTTAAAAATAAAAATTACCCTGCTTTCTACCGCTTTTCAGCAATCTGATTTCCACGTTTGGGTAAAGCCACACAGTTTGATTTGGGTACTATTGATATGTCTTGTTGTCCCAGGATGCAGTTTAACCATTATTTTAAAATAGAAGTCTCTTAACTGTGAGTCCCTCTACAGCCACAGTTTTCAAATGCATTCACTTATGCAACACATATTTATTGAGTACCTAACATGTGGAAGTGCAGAATGTAGGAAAGAAAGCAAGGTAGTCAAACTTTCTACAGCAAGGGAACAGGAGAGTGAAGGAAAGAGACAATGAGCAAGGAAATAAATAGTAACTGAGGGAGATAATTGCAGACAGCATGAAACCCTTTGAAGGGAATGGCCAGCTGATGAGATCAGCATTGGTCAGCCTGGTGCGGCAGGGTGAGGTGATTAGGGGAGGCATGGCTGAGGAGGAGATGGCATCTCACCCAGGACCTAAAGGCTACGAAGGGATCATTCATGCAAAACTAGAGATTGCAAGATGGAAATTATTTTTTCTTCAATTAATATATGTTACTCAAAACATGTAGTGACCAGAAAGTCTTACATACATTCTTCCTATTCAGATATCAGGAAATCTTAATATTGACAATAATCTTACATATCTTCAATTGACATAGTTAAAGATACTGGGTTAATTGTTACTTATATTATATTCTTTCTTTTCCCTTCTCTTGGGTCCCCTGCTCCCCAAACCCCTGAATGTATTTTTTTCTGCTCCTTGTATATATAACTCAATACCTAGTAATAGAGAATTCTGTAAACTTGTATTCCAGACAGATATATGTTATCAGTCACTGAACATTGACTAGATAAACTGTCGGTGTTTCCAGTTTAACATGAGCTCATATCCTCGCCTCCCTCTTCCCTACTAACACCTTTACTCCTATTGAAGCTGCTCCTTATCTCAGAAAAAGACATTACCATTTGCAAGTGACACAAATAGCCAATATCCTTCTTTCTCAACAGACCCTAAGTAGTCCAGTCACCAAATTTATTTTAACATATGCTCTAAAGTCTGTTATTTAAAACTCTTCTTTTCAATTCAATTACTATGATCCTCTCTCAGATCCTTTTAAACTTGTCTGAATGACTGCAGAAAGCTTTGCAATAATCATCCTGGTTGAAGTCTCTTTCCACTCTAAACTATATAGTTGCCATCAGAAATATATTTACTTTGTAAATTATGAAATACATAATACACATAAAATACATAAAAATAACATATACCTCTGCTTCCAGAAATAGGCAATCAATTTATCCTGAAAATATTTTTCCAATATAAAACACAAATAATATTACACAAAATATATTTAAAAATTCATTGAAATGTTATCTGGGCTTATAAGAAAATAAGGGATATCCCTAAGAAATTAAAATAAGCTGACATGGAATCCCCACAGAGACACAAAAAAAGAAGAAACTTTCATATGTGGCTATGATATAGTAGTCTCGAACCACTTCTCTGAACGAGAATATTCATGATATCTAGATGAAATGCAAAATAAGTCCCCAGCTGTTGAGCGATATTAGAGATCATTTGTGGCGACGAGGTCCTAAGGGCTAAATATGAGACAGAAGGAAAGTTTCCGGAGGTGACAGCAACATTCTATACCTCATTTTCCACTAAGGTGGTTACTGATTCCTACACGGCGGATACGGTTTGGCTGTGTCTCCACCCAAATCTCACCTCGAATCGGACTTTTGGGAGGGGCCTGGTGGGAGGGAATTGAATCATGAGGGTGGTCACCTCCATGCTGTCCTCAGGGTGGTGAGATCTGACAGTTTTATAAGGGGCTTTCCCCCGCTTCTGTCCGCACTTGTTGATGCCACCATGTGAAGAAGGACATGATTGCTTCCTCTTCTGCCATGACTGTAAGTGTCCTGAGGCCTCCCCAGCCATGCTAACCTGTGACTGAATTAAACCTCTTTCCTTTATAAATTACACAGTCTTGGGTATGTCTTTGTTAGCAGTGTGAGAACGGACTAACACAATGGCATAGCTTACAACTTTTGGTGAGAGAAAACGGAACTCAGGGGCCTATCCACACCCAAGACTTTGCATTGACCTAATGAGGATGAGGACGTGGGAGTGAAAACAAGTTAGATTAGCCCTCAGAAGTGCCAAATCAAGCTCAGATATTATGAATATATTATTGGATCAAGATGATCTGATCTAAATGCCTGTCAGAAGAAGAAGGAAATCTTTTCTGAATAAAAATAAGATCATCTAGAATCTTTCCTAAAAAGATGTTGCATTCGGGAATACTAACCAGGAGACAGGACCAAATGTTAGTAAGCAAGAGAGGAAAAGAACAGGCAGTAGAAATGGACTTGCAGTGATCTAGATACTGAAATTATGAGGCACAGAACTTAAAGTAACCATATTGCTATAAAAAGCAAAATAGATGTCAAGATAGAGCCTTTCAACTGAGTATCATAATCTATGAAATAAAACAAAATATTAGAGCCTAAGCATGACATTACTGAAAGTGTTTAATGGATGGATTGAACAGCTGATGAGACACAAGAGAAGAGATTGTTAGTGTCCTGGATTAAAGGTCTGTAAAAAAACATCCAGACAGAAGCGCAGGAAGAAAAAGAAGATAAAAAATAACATATACACTAATAAAGACTGACTCCTATAGATCTGATTTTAAAGCTATTAAGATGTAAAAAAGGTTCACTAAGCCAAACACCTTAAAAAAAATAGCCTCAGCTATTTGCTATGTTTAGATTATATATACATAAAAGTATTTATGCATAGATGTACTTACCTTACACAGTACGTACCTAAAAATTGTAAATTGAATACTTTTGAATGTATGCAGTTGAAGTAAAACCTGTGGTGAGTTCTTCAGTCAGTCAACACTAAACCTGTTGTGTAAATTTGATGCTAGTATTATATCAGACTTTCTAAAAATGAAGCACACCTATATATGCATATACTAAATGAGCACGCATATATGTACAAAAGCCCTTCAAAAGGAGTTCAGCTTTCTTTTATAAACATCAAAACACTCTCTGCCTGGAAAATGTTTTTGCTAAAATTTGTATCATTAACTCTCAAATTTACATCTCCATGTTTGAGATATATTTTTAGGACTGTCTATGAATGTAGACTATTGTCAACTCCCTCCCACTCCCCCAATAAATCAGTTAACTTAAAAAATACAGATAGAGGTCAAAGAGACATAGGCACCTGATGAAAATATCTAAAATACATTGCTGTGAGTCACAGAACATGAGGAGAGACAATGAACAGTACTGGGAAGTACTGACTGGTAATTTTCCCAAACCAATAAAACACATGAGCCCACAGTTTCAAGAACAACCATGAGATTCCACAATGAATTACACAGAAAACCAAACCTAAGCAGCTCATAGTAAAACTGACAATGAAAACAAAAAAGAATTTCCTTTGAGAGAACAAAAATGAGTCTGGTAATTGACTTCTCCACCAGCAATGCACCATAACCAGAAAAAAATACCTTTCAAAGATGAGTGAAAAAAGATGTTTCAGACTCAGATAACAAAGAAGGTTCATCAGGCAGAAAAAAGATGTAATCAGAGGGAAACATGGAAATACCAAGGGAATTAAAAGCATGAGAAAGGATAAATGTGTGGGTAAGTCTAATCAATCTTAATAATAACTTATTGTGGGATTTTACAAATATGTAAACATAAAGGAAAATATGAGACAATGGAGAAATAAAACAACATGAGGATGAATTAAAGCAGACCTTTCCAAAGGGCCCTTGAAAATAAAGAAAAGTGGTAAAATGTTATTTATAGTATTATCTAATAAGTAAATGATAGAAATTGTCCTCTCTGAGATAGTCACTGAAAACATGGAAGTGGCAACAACATAGTATGGAAAATGTGCTATTAAGAAAATACTTGATGAAGCCTAAAGAAGTCAATTAAGTAGAACAGATAAAACAAATGTAAAATAGTGAGATTGTACATTTTTACACAAATATCTCAGAAATTAGATTAAATACAAGCAGGTTAAATACTCATATTTAAACAGAAAGTTCGAAAGTAAAAAAATAGAAAATACACCATGAAAAGTGTACTGTCTCCCAAAAAAGGTATAGCCTTACTGATGAGATAAGGTAAACATTAAGAAGTGTGAATAAGGAAGAGGAACATTTTATAAAAAGAGTAAATGCACAAAGTATTTATATGAAAACAACATAAAAGTGCATACCCCTAAAAATATAGCTTCAAAAGAAAAGCTAACAGAACAACATGGAGTAATAAACAAATCATAGTTAGACCAGAATATTTTAATAACCTTTCTCAAAAATTGATAGAAAGTAAGCAAAAAATTTATAAGGATCTATAGTTTTTTTATAAATTTGGTAAATTGGACCTAATATAAGAAAGCAACAAGTAGAGAATATACATTTTTTTCCCAAAGACACATGAACTATTTGTCAAAAATCATATATGCTTGGCCATAGTTAATCTTAACAAATTAAAAAATTCAAATTTGTTTGAAATCAAACAGGGCACCTTCAAGCCAGAAATTAATCATAAAAATAAAATTGAAATATTGACAAATGTTTAAAATGAAATTACACATTTTAAAAATGGCCCATTGGTAAAAATAGAAATCATTATGCAGGTTAAAAATATTTTAAATGAAGCCAGGTGTGTTTGTACATGCCTGTAATTCCAGCTACGCAGGAGGCTGATGTAGGGGGATCATTTGAGGTTAGGAGTTCAAGACCAGCCTGGGCAACATAGAGAGACCCTCATCTGTAAAAATCCAATTATTTGAAATTCACCAAGCATGGGGGCACACGCCTGTAGTCCTAGCTATGTGGGAGGCCGAGGCAGGAGGAGCGATCACTGAGCCCAGGAGTTTGAGGTTGTAGTGAGCTAGGATTGCGCCACTGCATTCCAGCTTGGGCAACAGAGTTTTGCCTCTAAAAGAAAAAAAAAAATTAAATGAAAATATAGAATCTTGTGGGATAGATATAAAATTGTGCTTTGTTCTTTGAGGAAAATTTATAGTTTATGTGCATATATTTCAAAAGAAGAAATGCTAATAATATAACATTCATCGAAAGCAGTTATAAGCAGCAAATGAAACTAAATTTTATCTTTAATTTTTAGAATTCTGTTAAGCCTACTTGTTTCAGTCTGCATCTGATCTTTTCAGTCTAATCCATGTCCCTACTATGTTCTGTTTCTAGGCACTCAAAGTGGCTGTCTGCCTTGTGAATTTTGTTAGAGGGCCACGAGCTCAAGTTTGGCAGGCATTGTCATGGGAATCCCCTAAGATGCAATTTGATTTGAGAATTGGATTAAGGCTGTGTTCCTTTGTATTTCCTTATAAAAGAGACCAGGGCTGCAATTTAACTAGGATGATTTTATTTTGATTTGTCATCCTGGGGTTTCCAGAACCATGCAGATAGCATAAACTTGCAATGAAAACCCAGATGTGGTTTGAATATCAGTAGCAGACTTCTCCTCAGAGCTCAGTCCAGGACAGGAGCGTTTGCTTGTAGTCTCTTCACCGATGAGTTAGTGCTCCGGGTCCTGGCCTGGGGAGGCAGAGTGCTTGGTTCCAAGTCCCTTCTTGCAAGGACCTTATCTCTTGGCCTAGGAGGTCTTTCAACCACAAGCCCCTTATTTATAGAGCTTTCCAGATGTCTCCAGATCAATTTTGCAACAGCAATAGCTTTTCACTTGGATTTTCAGTTCTCTTTTCCTTCAGGCCTCTTTTTTCTTGTATTTATTTATAAACTTAGGTATACATTTTAAAGGATGTTTATATTTAGTATATATATATACACACATACACATACACATATATAGTTTCTATTGGAAGGTTTAAAATTTTAAGATATTTCGTTTATTATATATGCTGGAATCAGGATCACGGTAATTTCCTTCTAAAACAGAACCAGTCATATCACTACCAAATTTAAAACTTTGAGAGGGCTTCAAGTCCAAATTCGTTTTTAGTGCAGTCCCAGTCTTTTTCATTTCTCTTCTCCTCGATTTAAATAGTCTTTGCAGGTAAGCATTGCATGGGTCATAATGGAAATTGAATTGCAATTGTTGAAGGTTAAGTCTCCCCTTTCACCTTGTACTCTAGCCTCAGATGTTCTTCAATGTCTGAGTCTTTGCTGGCAAGATTCTATCAGTGATAATCTTCCCTTAGTGACAAACTCCCGGTAGTCATTTAAAATCCACCTGAAATGTGTTTTCATTCTGAAGCCTTTCTCCCATTTTCTCTTTCCTTTTCCTCCCCTTCCTTTCCTGGGATTTGAAACTCCTCTGTGCTGCAGTGACATCTGTCAGTCAGCACTCAACCAGTTCAGATGGGCATAAGGCGCCACCATTCTCAGAGGAAAAGCAGTGGAGGTGGGGCTGGCTAATGCATGGGAAGCGACCTTTCAAAGTGAAATCCCAGTTAGACCGTGCCTGCCCCTGCTGCTGACCCTCAAAGGCTACCATCTCAGTCCCCTATTTTAACACCTCTGAAAGTCAGGCTACTACTGTTTTTCATTTGCAGTCAGGTGCTTCTTTTTGTATGCTCACAACTTTATTGAGGTATAGCTGACACTTAGATATTGCACATCTGAAGGTGAGCAGCTCAATGATTTGATGGTGTATGTGCACATCGTGAAATATTCACCTCAACCCTCCCAAGTCATGGTTTCCCTGGTGAGCGATGAGACACGGGAGGCTGTTCTTAGGAGAAGAGCAGAGGTGGACAGGTGCCCTCCTGAACAGTGAGTTTCTTAGTCACACACACTAGAGAGAGTCTTGCCCACTGCCCAAGAGATGCACAGTGTGGGCTGTAATGGCGAAAACAACAGCCGCAACAAACCCCCCAAACTGGAAAAAGCCAAATGCCTACCAACAAGAAAATGGATAAATAGATCCTGGTATGTTTATATTCATGCAGAAGGATAACATAAAAAGCAAAAATAAATACACTTGAGTAATATAGATCAACATGGGTAATTCCTTTACATATATATGACTGGAGGAAAAAAGTAAGTCGCAAAAGAAATCATATGGTTTAAAATCATTTTTAAAGCTCTAAGACAATGTGCCTGTAATCCCAGCACTTTGAGAGGCTGAGGCAGGTGGATCATTTGAGGTCAGGAGTTCAAGACCATCCTGGCCAACATGGCGAAACTCCGTCTCTACTAAAAATACAAAAGAAAATTAGCTGGGCGTGGTGGCGCACGCCTGTAATCCCAGCTACTTGGGAGGCTGAGGCAGGAGAATTGCTTGAACCCGGGAGGCGGAGGTTGCAGTGAGCCAAGGTCGCACCACTACACTCCAGCCTGGTGCCTGGTGATGGAGTGAGACTCTGCCTCAAAACAAAAACAAAAAACAAAAATCAGCCAGGCATGGTAATGGGTATCTGTAATCCCAACTATTTGGGAGGCTGAGGCAAGAGAATCACTGGAACCCAGGAGCTGGAGGTTGCAGTGAGCCAAGATCACACCATTGGACTCCAGTCTGGGCAACAGGAACAAAACTCCATCTCAAAAAAATAAAAAATAAAATAAAACAATGCTAATGTATTTTAGGAATCCGTATACATGCAGTAAAACTGCAAAGAAAAGAAATAATAAGCAATATAATCATGCTTAATTTTGTAGGTGAAAGAGAGGTAATTAGGGAGTGGCTCAAATGATGGTCCACTAATTTTGCTAATAATTATTCTTATTTCTTGGGATCAGTGGTTTATACAAGGAGTCTTTATTTTTTTATACCTCATATTATGTTATTTTTATAAAATTTCCAAAGCAATTCATAAAAAACAATTCACAGCCTTATTAACAACTTGTTCATTCCAATTAATTGAACACGGCACAGTAACATCCACATTGGAAATGTGGAGTCCACAGAGGAAGTAATTTTCAAAGCCTGATTCTACCGAAAAACTGGAAATCAGACAGTTACTTCAGCAGAGTGACTCTTTTCTGATTGAGCTTGGCTCACTGAAGAGAGAAGCATTGCAGAGCTGACACCTGGGCTTAGCCTCTCACGCGGCAGCACCAGAAGCACTGCTGAACTTCTGCTGAGCTCCTACGTATTAGCTGTGATGTGGCTGCTCACTTCATCCGGATCATTTCCTTCCCAATGGAACCTGTGATGCAGGGAGACACTGAGCCTGGCAGACACGGCTCCCTCTTCATAAATACAGGCACAGGATGGCTGTGGCAGGTCCAGAAGGATGAAAGTCGTGTTTCAAGGAGACATCTCCAGCTGGTACCACCGCCCTTCCAGATTGCTGTTTCCAGCCTTCATGCTTTATATCACGGTCCCTTCCTGCACAAATGATCCTGTCTCCAGGACCCTCTGATATCGAGGTCCTACTCCAGATGGGCTCATCCTCTCCCCTTCTGCAGGAGCATCACATGTTCCACTTGCATCGTTTGCTTATGCTACTGCCTTAGCTTGGTGCTTTTTCTCTCTCCACTGAACTTAAGCCACTTCGAACCCTCTAGCAAGTCCAGCTCAAGCCAGTCATTCAATCAGTCTACTTATAAACGCAGAACATTCCAATTTTACTCCCTCAATGAAATGATCTTAGTTGGATATGATCAACACTGATCTCATCACTCTATACACATTTAAGTCTACCATTTAATATGTACACATGTGTTCTTATATTTTCTAATGCAATAGTTACCAGACAGTTTTTACTCATGGCCCCAGAGCAGTTTAGTGGGTACAAGGAGACCCTTACAGATGATTAACCAGTCCAGAGCCAAATCAAAGTGGGAAAAAGATATAAAGATAATGACAAGTCACTGAACCTGAATATTTCAGTGGGTTATCATTGGCCATCTGGGATGGTGACTAATGTTTTTGTTATAATATAGGAATGCTTAAGATCTATTTATTGCAAAACCACAGGCACAAATACTCCTAGTGTAAATATACATCTTTATTCATTTTAGATTAGCCAAACACTACTCAAAAATGAAACTGATAATAATAAATGTAAAACAACAGGAATTTGTAACTGAAGAGCAAACAGCAATTGAATATTAACTATAATTAACTCAACACTGATGTTGCAGTGATTACTGAGTCCTTTCTGAAACTAGAAAAATGCAATTATCTATAGTCATACATGCCTTCTAGAAGCTTTCATAATGCTCTGCAGTTCATAGTCACCAGCTTCTGCATAGAATACTGAATAAACATCTCAGGAAGCTCTGCTACTGTGCATATTTCCGTGTTTGCATGTTAATTTAAGTAATCCTTCACAATTTACTTATTAGGTAATGCATAAAAGGCTTTTAGTCATATGTAAAAATGAAAGTACACTACTTATCTTTTACAATAATTCTAGGTAATATTTGCATTGTTTTGAAAATTTTCAGGATCCATGTAGAAATCACAGATCATGTGAAAACTACAGCTCCAACTTCATGTGAGTTAATCTTGTCTTCGTAACTAGATTGAAAATAAATTTGGGGGAAATATGCTACACATTTTATTTCTTAAGTATTTCACATGAGGGATTAATAGAGTTACTGCTAAAAAGAGCAGAATGTGTGTATTATGTTTGGCTGTGTCATGTGGGTCATGTTAACAGTTCTTGAGTCTTTAATATCTGCAGAGTGCACCAGCAGGTTGATTATATAAAGGACCAGAGTTGAATTGCAGCCTCACAATTTACTAGTTATGTGACCTTGCACTAGCCACTTGAACTTTTGGGGCCTTAGATTATTAATGCATATAAGGGGAATAATATTTCATGCAATTTTTGAAAAGTTATAGTGGTCAGGACACAAAATCAGGCTGTGGTTTTAAGAACGATGAAACACAGCTTCTAATCTCTGTGAGTTCGAAGGTGAGTAGGAAAGACAATAAAGACAACAGGAAGTGAAGTGAGATGATTCCGTTTAGCTGCCCCCTACTCTGACTTTCTGTCCTGACCTCCATCACAGAAAAACAACCTGCGTCTGACTTGAAGTGGCAGCCTTTTTTTTCTTTTCTATTTTATTTTATTTATTTATTTTGAGACAGAGCCTTGCTGTGTCACCCAGGTTGGAGCGCAATGGCAGGGTTTCGGCTCACTGCAACCTCTGCCTCCCAGGTTCGAGCAATTCTCCTGCCTCAGCCTCCCGAGTAGTTGGGATTACAGGCACTCACCACCACTGTAAGGCCGGTTGCCTAG
This sequence comes from Cheracebus regulus, assembly GCA_963574635.1. Classification (NCBI taxonomy): domain Eukaryota; kingdom Metazoa; phylum Chordata; class Mammalia; order Primates; family Pitheciidae; genus Cheracebus; species Cheracebus regulus. Next base: position 116,423 of record CAUYQU010057686.1, read on the forward strand.
CCGGGAGCTCGGACACGCCCATCCCTCGCCACAACTAAAAGCAACGTCACCACTCCGTGCCCGGCACCAAGCCCTGTACTCAGCCCCCATCCCCGCCACGTAGCTTCTCCAACGCCCACCTCTGCACTCCGCACGCGAATCTGCACTCGACACCAGACTCTGCACCTAGCCAGCCTTTGGAGAACCCCGCCAAAATTTAAAAGAAACCCCGCCAAACCCTGCCCAATAGCAGCTTGCCCCGCAGCCCCTGGACGGCCCACTCACCGG
>CAUYQU010057688.1:0-32457 GCA_963574635.1 Cheracebus regulus
CAAAGTGCTAGGATTACAGGTATGAGCCACTGTGCCTGGCCAAAACAGTGGTTTATCATCTTGATATTGCCATTAACTAATTGTCTGAACCAAAAACTAATTGAAACCAAGTCTCAATGTCTTCAACGAAACAAATTGCAGAGAGAGAGTGTGTGTGTGTGTGTAAAATAAAGGTCTGGGCCAGGTGTGGTGGCTCATGTCTGTAACCCCAGCACTTTGGGAGGCCAAGGCAGGTGGACCACCTGCAGTTGGGAGTTTGAGACTAGCCTGACCAACATGGAGAAACCCCATCTCTACTAAAAATACAAAATTAGCTGGGCATGCTGGCTCGTGCCTGTAATCCCAGCTACTCAGGAGGCTGAGCAGGGGCATCACTTGAACCCGGGAGGCAAAGGTTGTGGTGAGTTGAGATTGTGCCATTGCACTACAACTTGGGTGACAATCGTGAAAATCCATCTCAAAAAAAAAAAAAAAGTCTGACATTTAGGTTTTCATTGTTATTTTGAGACCCCAAACCACAGATCTCCACTAAGTTATCCTAGTTTACTAGTCAGTCTGTAAGTCTTCTGTGATTAAACTTACTAGTAATAATAATCATAACAATGATAATAATATACCTTAAAAATTATAATGTATTTTTCCATGTTTAGGACTGTCACATATATTATCTTATTTAGATTTCATAATAACTTATTGAAAGAGATTGTATTTCCATTTTACAGATAAGAAAATGGAGGTTCAGGTGAGACAAGTCATCTGTCTATAGTTATAGAACTAGTAAGTGGTAGAGCTACCTGGTTTTCTATCTCCATGTTCAGAGATTCCTCTCAAACCCATTGTCATAAACAACAAAGAATTACCAATTGTCTAATACATGAAAAGGTAGTGTGCCTGACTCTATTTGCCTAACTGATTACTTCCACCAAGGCCGAGCAAAACAAAAATCAGAGCCAGCGGCCACACACCCCCTTGATCTGAGTCTGACTCCCTTGCACATATGTGATCCCTTTGTAATTCACTAACACATAAAGTATCATGCCATGTGAAGACACAAAATAGCTATTAATAATCCCTTGCATTGGCAAAGTTCCCTCCCTTCTGGAATGTTAGTTTTACAAAGGCTATCATAGAATTTCCCCCAGGGCAGTTTTAATGATGTGCCCTGTTTCCTTATGTGAGAAAGACTCAAGAAGAATTATTGAAACTCACTAGTTGCTTCCAAAAAGAGAAATATATTGGTTGGCATAATGTCAATTGTTGATCCACAGGTTCAACCTGACTATTTATTCTACTTAGAAAAAGCACGAATGAGTTTGGGCCCACAAATTCAGGATCTGAAACCTTCTGGCCAAGGCATAAAGGAACTGGCGTTCTTACCAGTGAAAATTCCAACCAACATGAAAAACACCCTCACAGAGGCCATCTTGTATTTCCTCAGACATCCATGCCAGCGTATGCTGAGGGCTTTCAGGGTCATGCCATGGTAGCTCCTTCCACCACGATCTCCATAATTCTAATTTTTTTCCCCCACTTTTTGGTCTTTTTACCCAAACTAGAAAGTTTCTCCCCAAGGAAGCATGTGTCAGTGTCCGAAATGTTTCTACTGGAGAATGGCAATGATAGGGCAAAGTGGGCAGAATGCTGCCATGAAGTCTGAGTTGATTTTATCCTCCTCTTCTTCCCTCACAAACTAAACCCCAGAAACCATGCAAAAAAAAGGCTTGAGGCTTGGCTACAGGAGACGCAAAAGTAGTGGGAGCAGCCAGGCAGTTGCCTCCTTCCAAGATTACAGCCAGGCTAATCTGAGACTACCAGACCTTCTGCTGTGTCTACTCCTGATATCTATCTCTGTGAAATGTATTGGAAAATTTCAATGAGCTATTAAAAGCATCATGGGGGCCGGGCGCGGTGGCTCACGCCTGTAATCCCAGCACTTTGGGATGCTGAGGCGGGAGGATCATGACATCAAGAGATCGAGACCATCCTGGCCAACATGGTGAAACCCTGTCTCTACTAAAAATACAAAAAATAGCCGGGCATGGTGGCACATGCCTGTGGTCCCAGCTACTCAGGAGGCTGAGGCAGAAGAATCACTTGAACCCAGGAGGCGGAGGTTGCAGTGAGCCGACATTCCGCCACTGCACTCCAGCCTGGCACAGAGCAAGACTCCATCTCAAAAAAAAAAAAAAAAAAAAATAGGCATCATGGGCGTAGTAATTAAAATTAAATTTTAAAAACATAGGAAATTGTTTAGGCCATGATGGTAACTGACAAAGCAAAAATTACATGCATCTAAAAGATATTAGAAATACACCAGAATAGCTGTGTGTAGTGGCTCATGTTGTAGTTTCAACAATTTAGGAGGCCAAGGCTAGAAGATTGCTTAGGGCCAGGAGTTTGACACCAGCTTGGGCAACAGAGGGAGACCTCATCTGTGCAAATTTTTTTTTTTTAATTAGCTAGGTGCAATGGCACGCACCTGTAGTCCCAGCTACTCAGGAGGCGGAGGCAGGAAGATCATTTGAACCTAGGAGTTTGAGGCTGCAGCGAGCTATGAAAGAGCCACTGTATGACAGAGAGACCATGTTTCTTTACATATATATAATGTTGTTACATATAATTTAATATTTATATATAATAAATATATAAATAATATATAAGGAATATGTATAATTTACATATATATAAAAATTAACACTTCTAGGTTGTAAGGGTGTGAGGACAGTGAACAACTGCTACTTCCTGCCCTGATTGCTGTAAAGATTAATTGGGATATAAAGTGTCTGGTATAGTGAGTTCCTGTCAATAGCTGGCACACAAAAAAGGGTACCACTTAGGGTTATACATGTTATCCAGGCATTGAAAATTTGTCTCTGATTCGTTAGAGAAAACCGCTTAACATATTCTAACTCAGAAAAAAACTCACTTTTTATTTGAAATCAGGACCACAGTCTAAGTGGTTTAGAAGAGTTTTCTGCATTTGAGTTGGACCATTTAGTCCATCTGTAGCTAGGTGCTCCGGGGCTTGAAAGACATACTCAGTTTCCGTTCTACCTCCTGCCATGACATCTAACACACAAGACAGATGATTCATTCTTCATTTCTTTTTCTGTCTTCATAAACTTAGAAAAAGGTAGGGAGTATATGAGAAAAAATCATGAGAATGATGTTAAGAGATAAGAAGGTAAAGGAGGAATGCATGAAAAACTGGGCAAGAGAAGAGAAGATGTAGCGGGATGTCTGGGCATTGGTGACCCTCTCCTGCAGCTCCATAAGGCAGAACCACAACTGGACACAAGGAGAAATTTGGGAGCTTTTTTAGTTTTTCTCTTTTCTTACACAGTAGAATACAGGCTTCCTTTAATATCACTGGGAAATTTTCTACGTGACCTTTGAGGCTCAGTTTCTATCAACCCTGGGAAAATATCTAGTTTTATGCTCTGGCCCCTGATACCTCAAACCAAGTTTTCAGAATCTGGTTAATCTTTCGCCTCCTCTCACTACCTGCACACAGCAATCAGATTAAGGAAGCAGACAGTCTTTATTCTAACTTGAGGTTTCTTACCTCTGACCGTCTTGGCAGGTGTAAGAAGAGGGTGCATATATTTGGAAGAGACAAAAACTTTATTTCAGTATATAAACATATTTAAGTATTTGTTCTAGAATGTGTGTTTTGTTTTGTTTTTTCTCTCCACACTCTTCACTTAACAACTCTCCTTGATTGCATTAGAAAAACAAACAAGGCCAGGTGCAGTGGCTCACATCTGTAATCCCAGCACTTCGTGAGGCTGAGGCGGGCAGATCATGAGATCAGGAGTTCAAGACCAGCCTGACCAACATGGTGAAACCCCGTCTCTACTAAAAATACAAAAATTAGCTGGGCATGGTGGCGCTCGCCTATAATCCCAGCTATTCAGGAGACTGAGGCAAGAGAATCACTTGAACCCAGGAGGCAGAGGTTGCAGTGAGCCGAGATCACACCTCCGCACTCCAGCCTGGGCAACAGAGCAAGACTCTGTCTCAAAAAAAAAAAAAAAGAAAGAAAAAAAAAACAACCAAACAACAACAAAAACCCACTGACTAGCAGAGAATGAAGGTGCCAAACTCTTGGACTCTCAAATTCAAAAGCCTTAGTAGTAAGATAGAAAGATTTGGGGAGATATTTGCTGACTCATCTTAATTGCCCCTCCCACTAATATCAACCCCCTACCCCATCCCCACACCTACCCCCAGGCTAGAAAAAGACTTTGCAATTTAAGGAAGGCAAAACTAGAGAAATGAGTGTTAAGCAAAATAACTTTAGATAGTGAAGATCTAAGAAAAGGTCCTCCACCATGCCCCTTATCTTGGGGTTAGCTCCAAGTTGGGGAGATATGGTGGAGGCTCATGACAATGTTGGGAATCTATTAACATCTGGAATCCTGGGAGGCAGCAGCCTAGCAGATGTTTCCTAGATCTCAATGTTGTCACAGAAGTAAGGTAAAGATGGCTACATAGAGTGCCCTAGGTAAGGAAAGTCTGAAGCAGTCCCTCTAAATCTTTTGCAGCCTCCAGAGAATCACAGAAAAACTAAAGTGCCCGTCGGCCCCAAAGAAGAATACATAATTTAGCTGACAAAGGGTCCAAGGGGACTTATAGTCATGACCATGAGACACAAAAGTGGAAAGTAGCATGAATGTACATCCAGAGCCCAGGTGGGGACAAGGACATCCCTGCAGGTGCCTAATGTGGGGGTGATGACACCCAAGAAGCACAAAGGACACAACTGACGTGAAGACAGAAGCTGTCTCTGCTATTCACCCAGTAGTTAGCTCCCTCTGAAAAAGAGAGAAGAAAGAGAATACTCGAATTAATGAGTTTAAATCTGAAATCAATGAGAAAACTCAGAATTATCTCTAATGTCTTCCTCATCTGATGTGGTTTGGATTTGTGTCTGTGCCCAAATCTCATGTCGAATTGGAGGAGGAGTCTGGCGGGAGGTGACTGGATCAGTGGGGGCAGGTTTCCTCCTTGCTATTCTCATGATAGTGCGTTCTCATGAGATGTGATGGTTTCAAGTGGGTGGCACTTCCCCCTTTGCTCTCTCTGTCCTGCTCTGCCACATTAAGATGTGCTTGCTTTCCCTTCACCTTCTGCCATAATTGTAAGTTTTCTGAGGCCTCCCAGTCATGCTTCCTGTTAATCCTGTGGAAGTGTGAGTCAACTAAACCGCTTTTCTTCATAAATTATGCAGTCTCAGGTTGTTCTTTATAGCACTGTGAGAATGGACTAACATCATCTCATTCCCCATTTCCAATGGTGACCAAAAAAAATTAAAATTGCACATAAACATTGAGAATCCAGTCTGTACTAGATCTCATGCCAGTCACCTTCACGTGTTCTTATTTAAGCCTTCCAGAAACCTGAGATGCAAATATTAAGTCTAACCATTTTTACAGATGAGGAATTTGAATCTCAAAGATGATGTAGGCCAAGCATCTTTGGAACCCTGGTGGAACATGCCTGTAATCCCAACACTCTGGGAGGCTGAGACAGGAGGATTGCTTGAGCCCAGGAGTTTGAGACCAGCCTGGGCAACAAAGTAAGACTCTGTCTCTACACAAAATTAAAAAAAATTAGCCACACATGGTGGTGTGTGCCTATAATCCCAACTCCTCAGGAGGCTGAGGTGGGAGAGTCATTTGAGCCCAGGATTTTGAGGCTGCAGATGAGCTATGATCACAACACTGTACTCCAGCCTGGGAATCAAAGCCGGACCCTGTCTCAGAAAAAAAAAAACAAAAAGAGGAGAGGGGAAGAGAAGGGAGGGGAGGGGAGGGGACGGGAGAGGTAGGGAGGGGAGGGGAGGGAGGGGAGGAAGCTGCAAATTGCTTAAGAATACACAGCTCATCAGCAATAATTATCCTAGGCTTTGATCACAGATCTGTCCATACATTTCTTACCATATCCCACTGTCAAATCTTGCTAGTCTATCTCCCTGGCATTACTCAGAACACCCTCTTCCTTCTCTTCCAAAATAAGGAGCTACTCTAGTTCAAGCTCTCTTCCAGTCTCTCGTTCCCCTATGTCATCCTCCATAGTATTAACAGAATTTGTTTTCTGAACCACTAATCTGTTCCCAACAGTATCCCGCTTTAAGAACTCCAATATCTCCCTACAAAACGAAGTGCAAATCCCCTGTGTAGCATGGCATCTAAGGAAGGTGTCTACTTTCTTGGAGGCCTTTTATTTCTCACCCCACACTCCTTGCTCTGTTCTCACCAGACCTCTTGGTAATACCTTGTCCTTTCATATTCCCACTGCTTCCTCTTGCTGTTCCCTCTGCCAAGAACTGCTTCCCTCCATTATCTCCCTTAGTGAGCTCCTACTCAGCTTTCATGAACCTGCTTCAGTGTCACACTTCCTCTAGAAAGCATCTCCAATCTCTCCAGGGAAAAGTAATTGTCCCTCTTCTGAATTAACATAGCACTTTGTTTAAATGACTAATACAGCATCCATGACATTGTGTATGTTGAGAGAGACTAACTAAAAAGCAAATAATTTTTTCAGTCTGCCATTTTATCTGGCTTCCTCCAGTCCCTTTTTGCCCTGTGGTCTAGAAATATCTTCCTCAATTCCTTTTCTACAGTGAATGATTATCTGGAATCATTTGCATTTTTGGCTGTGAGTTTCTCATGGCTTAGAGCAGACTTCCGGGAGGAAGTAACTACTTAGATGAATATTTTTACATGGTGAGCAAGTTAAGCAACACAAATGAAGAAGGCAATGATGGGCCAAGGAAACAGAATAAGCTGTCTCTTCTTGGCATGGAGGCAGGAAACAGTATGCTGGATGTTGGCCCAGGAACCATTAGCAAATAGGTAATATGAGAGCCTGGAGTTGGAGGCCATGTTAGGAGATAAGACCGGAGAAGTAGGTAGAGCATGTAATGAGAGACTCCTATGACATACAAGAGGGAAATGAGTAATGGGAAGGCACTGAGAGAGTTTCAAGGAGAGGAGGGTCAGATTTTTTAGCATGATACATGATAAATATCAGAATTTTATTCTAGTTGCTTATTGCTCCTAACAAAACAGTGACTTAAAACAATCATTTTATTATGTCATACACATTTTTGAGTCAGTAGTTTGGAAAGAATTCAGTTAGGCAGTTCTTCTGCTCTATGCAGCATTGACTGGGGTCAGTTAGTATTATTCATCTGGTGGCTGGTCGGGTCTGGAAGTTCTGGGATGGCTTTACTCACATGCCAAGTTCCTGGGTAGGGTCACTGGGGAGACTGGGATCAGCTGGGCCACTCTCCCTCCCCCTGTAGTCTCAGCTCTCTATAGATGGTCTAACAAGGTAGATGGTCTTCATACACAGTGACTCAGGGCTTTCACAGACCAAGGTGAAAGCTCCTCTTAGAAGCTAGATCTTATTTGACCCAGCAATCTCATTACTGGGTATATATCCAAAGGATTATAAATCGTCCTACTATAAGGACACATGCACACGAATGTTCATTGCAGCACTGTTTACAATAGCAAAGACCTGGAACCAACCCAAATGCCCATGGATGATAGACTGGACAGGGAAAATGTGACACATATACACCATGGAATACTATGCAGCCATCAAAAATGATGAGTTTGTGTCCTTTGTAGGGACATAGATGAAACTGGAAACCATCATTCTCAACAAACTGACACAAGAACAGAAAATCAAACATCACATGTTCTCACTCATAGGCGGGTGTTGAACAGTGAGAACCCATGGACAAAAGGAGAGAAGCATCACACACTGGGGTCTGTGGGGGAGAACAAGGGGAGGGACAGCGAGGGGTGGGGAGTTGGGGAGGGATAACATGGGAAGAAATGCCAGATATAGGTGATGGGGAGTAAGGCAGCAAACCACACTGCCATGTATGGTACCTATGCAACAATCTTACATGTTCTTGACATGTAACCCCAAACCTAAAATGCAATAAAATACATATTATGAATAAGAGTGAAGACACACCTATCACTGAGGATATTCCTTGGGTTTTAGGAGCTCTGTGCTAGGAACTGGGGACAAAGGTCAAGTATTTGGCCCTCCGTATCCATGGGTTCTACATCTGTGGATTCACTCAACCTTGGATTGAAAATATTTTCCATGGTTGCATCTGTACTGACCATGTTTGGACTTTTGTCCTTGGCGTTATCCCTAAACAGTACACTATAAAAACTATTTACATAGACTTTACACTGTATGAGGTATTATAAGTAATTCTGAGATGATTTAAAATATAAAGGAGGATGTATATATACAATTGCTATACAAATACATTTGTTAGATACAAATACTATGTCATTTTGTATAAAGGACTTGAGCATTTGTAGATTTTGGCATCCTTTGGGGGAGGGGCCTGTAACCAATTCCCCATGGATACTGAGGGATGACTTTACATTTCTTTTTTTTTTTTTTTTTTTTGAGACAGAGTCTCATTCTGTCACCCAGGCTGAGGTGCAGTGGTGTGATCTCGGCTAAGTGAAACCTCTGCCTCCCAGGTTCAAGCAATTCTCCTGCCTCAGCCTCTCCAGTAGCTGGGACTACAGGTGCAAACCACACCTGGCTAGTTTTTGTATTTTTAATAGAGACAGGGTTTTTTGCCATGTTGGCCAGGCTGGTCTTGAACTCCTGACTTCAGGTGATCCACCCACCTCTGCCTCCCAAAGGATTACAGGCGTGAGCCACCATGCCCAGCTCTACTTTATATTTCTTATTATGCCACGTTTTTTGTAGTGATTTCACTTATGTACAAATATATGTAACATAAATTTCTAGAAGTAGAATTCTTGTATCAAAGGCTATGTACATTTGTAATTCGGATTTTAAACTAGTTTTCCCACCATGGAGATTGTACCAATTTATTCGTGTCACAAATGTGTGAAGTGACTATATATTTTTCCATACAACTTACTGTGTTACTTTTTTTTTTCTGAAACGGAGTCTCACTCTGTTGCCCAGGCTAGAGTGTAGTGGCACGATCTCGGCTCACCACAGCCTCCACCCCAGGTTCAAGTGATTCTCCTGCCTCAGCCTCCCAAGTAGCTGGGACTACAGGCTCCTGCGACCATGGCTGTCTAATTTTTGTATTTTTAGTAGAGAAGACATTTTACTATGTTGGCCAGGCTGGTCTTAAACTCCTCCTCTGGTGATCCGCCTGCCTTGGCCTCCCAAAGTGCTGGGATTACAGGCATGAACCACTGTACCTGGCCTTGTGTTACATATTTTTATCAAGTATTTTTAAAAACAAGGTTCTTGTAGTACTCTGCAAAACATGTATATGTGGGGGAAAAGAAAAAAAGGATGTGGTACTTTGTTGTAATTGTTAAAAAAATTAAGTAGAAGTTTCATTATGTTCAGACTTCTATAGCAATTATAAAAGACTTGATGTACTTTTAAAAGAGTTAATGTTAGCTAATTTGTTGCCATTTTATCATATGTCTCCAATGTGTCAGGTACTGTGTTAGGAATTTATATACATTATAATCTCTAATATTTAAAATAATTTTACAAGATTATATATTAAATTATATATTATATATAATTATATATAAAATAATTCTCTATGCTATATGTAATTATATATCGTATGTAATTTATTAATATATAATTATGTCATATATAATAATATAATATATAATTTATTACCTTTATTTCATGGACAGGAACCTGGGCTAGTAAATTCTAGGCTTAAGATTTGATCCCAATTTGATTCCAAACTCCAGATTTTTGTCATATCTTCAATTAATTTTACTTAATTATTTTTATTTTTCCCTTTTTTATGTGGAGGACTAAAATTCCTCTGATTTCAGCCATTATCCTGGCCTTTCAGGGTTCCCAAATTGAATTGAGGAAGATTTCTATAATTTGCAAGAACTAGAAGTCCCAGGGTAAAACAAAGAGTATACACACTTGTCTTTCTGAGAAGAGATGTTAGATACCTAATATAGATGCTACTTTCATATGTATTTTATTTCCAAGTAGCTTAGTTGCTGTTTGAATATCTTGTTTTACCATGTAAGAGTCAGTCTATATGCATTTATTTTTAATATCCTAGACAGTTACTGTTTAATTTTATCTTATTTAGAGTCCCACCACACCTACTAAGTTCTTTTAGAGCAGAATATTTATTTAAAAATCTTGATCAGCATGTTTCGCAAATAGACAAACAGCCCACATTTTGTAAATTTTTAAAAATAAAAAATGATTGTTTAAAATTTGGATCTTTTTAATTTCAGTTTTTCCCCCTTCCCATCCCATTTTACAGACATTTCAACCTACGAATGAAGAGGGACACTTCCCTTTTCAGTGATGAATTTAAAGTAGAAACATCAAATAAAGTACTTGATTATGATACCTCTCATATTTACACTGGACATATTTATGGTAAGTTGGACCTTAACAGAACCCTTTTCTATCATTTTTTTTTCTACATAAAGATACATATCTTGAAGTGTAAGCAAATATTTCAGAAAAGATTATAAATCCAGAGGAGATTGAATTCATCATGAAGGGTAATGGTCTTTGAGAAATGAAGTAATATTTGGACCTATCTTTACATGTATGTTTAATAGTGAATTATGAAATATCTGCCTTCTGAAAGGTATGAAATTTTGACTCAGTACCTCTAAACTGTTAGAGTTTTCAAAAATTTTAATGACTTCTATAATATTCTGATTTTCCAAGTAAGAAATTAATAGTAACTTTGCTGTTTTATATGAAAACAGGAAAAGCCTAAAAGGAAACCATAAAGATATCTTAGCCAAAAATAATGTGACAAAGTCATCTGTAGGGAAATCCTCCCAAGACCCTCCTTCCTTAGAATCTATTTGCTTTATTCACAATTCTAACAAATTTTTCTTGCTGTGTCAAATTAAAAATGTATTGTGGGCCATGAGTGGCATACTTAACCCAATAGAAAGTTACATTTACTAGTAGTTTGGAAAGAACAGAACAGTTATAGAAGTCATAAAAAAAGCTTAAGCAGTGAAAATCTGAGGGCGTTGGAGAGAGACAAAATGTCATTGTTTTGTAACTCTATATTAGTAAGTACTCAAGATGATTCCCATGTAAGACAGTGTTAAACTGTTTGAGATAATTTCTACACGTGAGTGATTTCTACTGAAAATAATAACATGAAAAATTAAGCGATTGAAGAATTTTTTCTCATTTTTTGATTGTGCCAGATAAATGAGGCATTTCTATACTTAAACTTTCTTATTTGTAGAATAAACCTAATTATTAAATTCTTTAGCTTGTTTATACTCTTACAGTTTGGTAACCAAAATAAAGCATTTATTCGTCAGTCTAGATTTTTAATGTCACAGTTTAGTGTTCTGTTGTCTTTTTGATCTTGTTGGGCAAATAACTTAGTAGTTCCTGCTTTTTTATTTTGCTAGGTGGTGATCAAGAAAAGTACAAGACTGTAAATGAGTTTGCAGATAAAAATCATGTTATTTAGGCCAGGCATGGTAGCACTTACAACTGTAATCCCAGTGCTTTGGGAGGCTGAGACAGGAGGAGTGCTTGAAACCTGGAGCTTGAGACCAGCCTGGGCAATGTAGTGAAACCCTGTCTCTAAAAAAACATGAAAAACATTGGTTGTAGTGGCATACCTGTAGTCTCAGTTACACGGGAGGCTGAAGTAGGAGGATTGCTGAGCCCAGGAGGTTGAGGCTACTGTGAGTGCCACTGCACTGTAGCTTGGGTGACAGAGAGAGACCTTGTCTCTTTATTTAAAAAAAAAAATCACTTAAAATACCAGTGTCTTGGGCTCTTACCTCCAGTCTATGATTAATTCAAAGCCAACGAATTAATGTTATTCTACAACTTAGAAATTGTGGAAGCTTGATTTTTATTTTAATGAGAGAATTGTAATGGGTAATTCAAGATTTAAAGCCCTCTCTCTCTACTTTCACCCTTTATGTCATTTGATTTTGGTGCTCACCTTTTCGTTGTGATTTTATTAAGAACCAGAAGTACGCTTTTTTTTCCTATTATTTCCTTTCACTAGATAAGTATAACTGATGGGATAGTATTACAGATCTTTGTCCAATATTTTAAAAAGTACTATTGGTTTATTTTTGTTCAAATTGCTTCTGAAATCTTTGACACTGTTCTATTTAAAAATGTATTTATATGCTGGGTGTGGTGACTCACGCTTATAATTCCAGCCCTTTAGGAGGGCGAGGCAGGTGGATTGCTTGAGCCCAGGAGTTCCAGACCAGCCGGGGAAACATAGCAAGACCTCGTCTTTACCAGAAATACAAAAATTAGCTGGACGTGGTGGTGCATGCCTGTAGACCCTGCCACTAGGGAGGTGGACGTGGGAGGATTGCTTGAGCCCAGGAGGTTGAGGCTGTAGAGAGCCATGAGCTTGCCACTGGACGCAAGCCTGGGTGACAGAGCAAGACCCTGTCTCAAAAAACAAACAAACAAACAAAACAAAAACAAAACCCAAGCATAGCGCAGAAGCCAAAAGGCGTGACCCATGCACAATATATTGGATGGGAAAGGAGCTTTTTTCCTGTGGTATCTATAGCAAAATTTTCAAAAGATGCTTTGGATGTCTTTATTCTGAAAGTATATATTCTATCATTGGGTTTGCTTGCTTGCTTTTAAGTTAATTTAACAATTAATTGTTTTTTGTTTTGAGACAAAGTCTTGCTCTGTCGCCCAGGCTGGAGTTCAGTGGTGCCATCTCAGCTCACAGCAACCTCCACCTTCAGGGTTCAGGTGTTTCTCCAGCCTCAGCCTCCCAAGTAGCTGGACTTATAGGCGTGTGCCACCAAGCCCAGCTAATGTTTTTTTGTATTTTCAGTAGAGACAGATTTTCACTATGTTAGCTAGGCTGGTCTTGAACTCCTGATCTCAAGTTATCCACCTGCCTCAGCCTCCCAAAGTGCTGGGATTATAGGTGTGAACCATACCATGCTGGGCCAGTTTAATGATTGTTGATGACTACGGTATACATGCTAGGCACTGAGCTAGGTGTGAGGAATGTGGTTAGTAACAAGGCAGATACTATATTTTTCATTGCTGTTAGTAAATTGTATGTGTTTTAACTAAATACTAGTTGCTGTTCACATCTCAAATTCACCTTGATGTATTTCATGTGAAAATTTCCATAATAAATTTATATTCCAGGTTTAACCGTATATATGTGTGTATATATGTATGTGTATGTATACATGTATATGCATATATATGAACAAGTTTAACATTCATGTGCAAGTTAAATTGTCAAGAATTTGTTGCTTTCATTAATAGGTGAAGAAGGAAGTTTTAGCCATGGGTCTGTTATTGATGGAAGATTTGAAGGATTCATCCAGACTCATGGTGGCACATTTTATGTTGAGCCAGCAGAGAGATATATTAAAGACCGAACTCTGCCATTTCACTCTGTCATTTATCATGAAGATGATATTAGTAAGTACTTAAATTTTATCAAGTAGCCTTTTTTCAAAAGGCATATGAATAGTAAAAACTGTGTGGAGACAAATGAAGCATTAGCTGTTTTCTTTCCTAAGCAATTAATCAGGCTAGAACATAGTTTTTACTAGCAATTATTATTAAAGGAAAAGTAGATATATGTAATGAAGCAATTTCCTTGTCAACCCATTGCCAGTACTACTTTGTTGATATGACACAACTAATTCTATTTGAACTGTGTGAGTCAACCAAATCTGACTGAGCTGTACATAGTATATTTTGACATCAGCCAGTCTGTGTGATGCTGATACCTTTGTGTGTGTGGCCTACTGAAGGTGGAACAGCATTATTACTTCTTCTGTAAATTTCAGTGTGGATATTTGTGTAGTGTTTAAGAAACATTTTAGATATTTTTGTAATTTTTAAGTCCTCTGAGTGTTTCTTTTTGGAATCTTAAAGTAATGACCACAAGAGTCCAAGTTTATCATGGATTTTGTTCTCTACCATCATGTTTATATGATGATAATTTGTTGGGAGAAGGGTTTTTTCTGTTTTAAGAATAGAAAATGTATTCAGACTTTACCTGTTAATTCTATTGCGTGTATATCCACAGTTAACCAGTTATTGGGAATGCTTCTTTGAAATACCGCAGAAATACATATCTCTAATTTATATAGCTCTTGAATACCCATTTATTGTTTCTTGACTGTAATTAGACTAGTCTCTCTATTTTTGCCTACTTTTCTAACTTGGCACCTTCCTCCTACAGAACGTTTTCCTTTCTTTAGACAGAAATTTATTGTCAGTGATTTTATTCTCTCCCCTAGTAATACACTGATAAGCATTAACCATTTTGAATTTTTGCTCCATCAGCTCTCACAGTTTCTGTACTTCATCCATTCCAACTGCTTGTTACCTCTGCTGTTAGATTACTATAGAAAATAACATAAGTGTTCTAGGTAGGATGCACTTATGATTTTGCCTACTTGTTAAATCATAAGCTCATTAATGCTACTTGCCTGTATTTTCATTCATCTCTATTTGATTCCTTTTCCAGTTTTAACTCCTGGTATTTCAAATCTACCTTTCTTTTCAAGCTCCAAGCTATCATCCTCCTTTATAAGCGGGAGCGTGAATTCACTTTTGTTCCTTTCTTTCTGCTGACAAGATAATTAACCCAGTTTGTGTCTTGCTTTGTAATTTTCTTAGTAATTTAACCTTTTTTTTGTAGATTTACCTCCCCTATCAGGGTATGTAGGTTCTCCAGATATAGTTTCTGTTTCTTTTGCTCCTTTAATATTCCAAGTATCATTTGTCTGTACAGAAGGCTCTTCATAAATGAAATATCGGAATATTTTTTTTTAGAATGTTTTATCAAAATCAAATAAAACCTTGTGAGGAAGGAAAGAGAGGAAAAGGGTCATCTGCAAGATTATCTTTTCCTTTCTTATCATACTGTAATCTTACTTTCTCCATTGCTTTCTACTTCCTATCAGTGCTCTCTACTGTGTTTGTTCTGCCTATTTTGACTTCTGTTATTATGCTTCTCTCTCTTGTTTTCCTTCTTCTGTTATCTACTTGTGTGTAGTTTAAGCATATTCTTTTTTTTTCACTTTCATTTATTTCTTTTAATATAATCCCCACATTGCATCCAACAGTAATTTCCCAATATCTTAATAGGTGTCAGTCGTTTTTCCTCCTCAAAGATGATAAGTTAGCTTGGAGGATGAATGACATTGGATGTTACTTGGTTTTCTGTTCTTTTTGGCATTTAGCTTTACCATGGATTTCAGCTTTATTTTATACTTGTTTAAGTAGATATATGTTGGTGGTAAGGAGACCTTTTGATGTTCTTTTTATGATTAAGTATCGATAGCGGTGTTAGAACTTAAAAGTAGCAATCTTTGAGGTGATTTTATTTGTAACTTCTTGAGTAATTGAAAATGTAGGATATGAGCATGAGAGTATGGAAGTAATTGCCTTAACAAATTTAGACAATTACTTTTGAAAAACTATTTAAAAATCTGTCTAGTGAATGAACCATGCTTTAAGACAAGAAAACACCCATGTATTAGCCTTTTAGTCTAAATAGTTGCTATATTTATATTCTAGACCATGGTTGGCAAATTGTCTGCAATGGGACAGATAGTAAATATTTTTGGCTTTGAGAGCCGTATGTTTTATTGCAGCTACTCAGCTCTGCCATTGTAGCACAAAAACAGCCAAAGAAAGATATAAATGAATAAGCATGGGTGCTTTTTGAAAAAAATTATTATCTGTTTATTTTTTAGAGACAGAGCCTTGCTCTGTTGCCCATTCTGGAGTGCAGTGGTGTAATCATAACTCAATCTCCTGGGCTCAAGTGATCCTCCCACCTCAGCCCTCTAAGTAGCCTGGGACTCCAGGTGTAAGCCTCTGCTCCAGGCCAGCATGGCTGTTTTTCATAAAACTTCCTAGATACTTTAATTTTAATTTCACATATTTTTCATATGACATAAAATATCATTCTTTTGATTTTTTTCTTTAACCGTTTAAAAATGTGAAAACCACCTTGAGTTTTTGTGTCAAACAAAAACAGATGGGAGGGCTCACTAAATTTAATAATTATTTTAATTGGTTCAAGTTCTCTGTGTAGAATATGACAGGTTCTAGAAGTAGTAGCAGTAGCAGTAGGAAGAGTGATTATTATGGCTTAATGAATACCTGACACTGTATAAAATTCTTTACTTGCATTATTGAATTGAATTCTCACATTAACCTTATGAGATACTGGCACACCTCTTATTCCCACTTTGTAGGTGAAGGCTTAAATTGAGGCTTAGAAAACTTATATCGCTTGATTGTGGACCTCGTGTTCTTTTCCTGTATGCTCTTCTGGTTCACTCATGGAAGAAAGCTGTAAATTCTCACTGCCTTTACTTCTGGGGCTTTTCTGAAATCTGCAAGCCTCTCTAAAATCATACATTTGCATCTATTGCTGTTTTAAGCCAAACTCTCTCCTTAGTGTATTTAGCAGTGTTTGTTTTGTAACTAACTGAAAGGGAAAGGATGCCCTTTAATGTATATTATTTTTATATAATTGGTTTAAGTGCCAATAATTTATTTTCAGAAGTAAAGTGCTACATGATTGTATCACCGTGTATGTTCTTAGGTGGATTTGGTATCCTTGTATGTTTTACCCTTACCTAAAAGAAGCAAATGGTAGGGGAGGCATACTAATCTTGGCTATAGCTTCTGATGAGAATTTGGCTACCCTCTTCTTAATACTGTTTTTGCAACTGAAGGCATAAATGTATAGAACCACCATGAAAAATGATACTTCTTTTCTCCAGAACCTTAGGGAATGGCTTCTGAGACGGTACCAGAACACAGAGATAGTTTTCAGTGAAAATACTTAATAATTACTCTAGATGTGATAATGATAACTATATATTGTTATCAACATAAAATGCATACTTACTTAATTCTGTACTTAGTAGTAAAAAAACACTCTCTCCTAGGACATAGAAGTGTGAACAGGTAGTGACAAGGTAAGAATACTACTTAGTCCTCTGCCCCTCAGCACAGTTTATTTTAAAGAAACTGAGAAAAACATTGTTCCATAAACTAGAATAGTAATGTTATTAACATGAACAGGTTTTAGGAATATCTGATTATATGATTACTTGGAATTATTTGCATAATAATTCCCTTGCATCCTTTTTATGTACTACCTATCCAGGAACTAAAGGTCTGAATAATTTTTCCATGCTGTGCTTGTAAATACTTAATCTCCAAATTAAAAAGAAATTTTTAAATGTATATGTAAAGCTGCAGAATAAGTTATTTGGGTTTATCGCTTTCATTTCAGATTTATTATTTCTTTTCCTGTGTGTGGTATAGGAAGTCCAGAGGGTTTGAATTGTTTATACCATTTTTTTTTTTTTTCATTTTTAAAGATGGACTGTCGCTCTGTCGCCATTCTGGAGTTCAGTGCCAGGACCTTGGCTTATTGCATACTCTGCCTTCCCAGTTCAAGCGATTCTCCTGCCACAGCCTCCCAAGTAGTTGGGACTACAGGCGTGCACCACCAAGCCCAGCTAATTTCTGTAATTTTAGTAGATAGGTGGTTTCACCATATTGGCCAGGATGGTCTCCATCTCTTGACCTCATGATCCTCCCACCTCGGCCTCCCAAAGTGCTGGGATTACAGACGTGAGTCACTGTGCCTGGCCTGACTTTGCCTATACATTATAGTAGCTGGGCACCCCTACTTTTAAAATGTTAGCCATACCTATACATATTTCTTCTTTCTCTTGTGCTTCAATGGAAAGACCTCCTATTTCTTGTTCTGAAAAATTAAGATTGTTAAACTTTACCATTTCAGGATGGAGGCCTCTTCATTCATGTAGAAGCTTCCTCATTTGTGGCCATGTCAGGGTATTGCATCTAAAACTGTAAAAAGTCAATTAGTTCCATATTGTATTTTTGAAGTTGTTTTATGTCACTGTTAGTGACAGGGAGAGACAAAAGGAAGGAGTACAAGAGGGAAGAAATAATTGACTTGGTAAGTATTGATAATAGATAGCATTGTTTGTATCATTCTCATCTAACAGGAAAATTGTCTTACAATGCGTTCTGGCTATACTTAGGTCTAATCTGGAGATTGGAAGTCTGCTTATGCTTATTGAGTTGTGACAAATTATGTGGACAATTGGAAAAATTAAGGTGTGGAGTGCTCTGATTGTTTGTAATTCTGAACTCCCACGGTGCATACAAGTGTATTGGTTAATCTCTCTACTGTATGTTTTAATTTATATGCTTTACTTAGCATTGATGTTAAATACTGAACTTACTTAAACACTGTGACAGTGTTTGAAAGAAATATAAAAATTTCAAGGTATTGTTGACTCTGTCTTTTTTCTGAGTTAATCTCTAGGGAAGTATAAATTAATTTTTCTAAACAACTCACAGGCACAAAAGCAGAAAAGTTCAAAAGGCCACAAGATATGGGAGTTATTTTAAGATAATACTTAATTAGAAATGTAGGGTACTAAATTGGAAACTTTAAAAAAATCATATAAAAAGAGACAGTGAGGGGCTTATTTCTTTTTAGCAAAATGTGGAGAAAATATGCTTAGACTTTTCATATTATGGATTTTATATTATGTAACTTTATATAAATAGGATAACAGTTGAGAAAATTTTAGATCAAGTTATTTTCTGATTGGTTATCATATATATCTATGTATATATACACGTATATTCATATATATTTTATCTTAAAACATAAATAGAAAATATTTTAGCTATAATGACATAGTGAATTATTTCAGAAATACAAGATTTTTAAAAATGTTATTAGAAGCATTTACAGTGTCAAAAAAGTGCAGCTTTTTTTTTGACTGTTATGGAGTGGTATTCAGTTAAGAGTAATACTTTGTATAAACTGCTTCAGAGAAAAATGAAGATGAAAAGCCTACCATCTCCATATATAACTTATCTGCGCTGTGCACCAATAAGAACCTGCTTTAGATTTTCGTGTCAGCTTACAACTCTCATACTGTTTCAGGCAAAGTTAGTGGCTATTGAAAATACCACCAGGATGGGCTGGCTATCTGTTGGCCTGCCTGTCCATCCATCTGTCCATCCGTCCATCCGTCTGTCCATCCATCCATCCATCCATCCATCCATCCATCCATCCATCCATCCATCCGTCAGTATTTTTTTCTTTTTGCTCTCTCATCCACTGACTCTCAAGGATGGGCTGCCTAGAGACACATTCTGTAGTGTGGTTAAGTGTTCGTGTACTAACTGTACAGTTTAAAAACAAAGCCTTACATTTCAAGTTTTTTCTTTAAAAGGAATGAGTTGTGACAGGGGTGTTAAATAGTGTAGAAACAAGGAAAAACACTGTGCTAGAACCAACTTACTCATCATGATTATCTTGTTCATCTTCCTTCCCCTCTTCATCTTGTTCACCTTCATCTTCCTCCTTTACCTTATTCAACTTCCTCACCTTCCTTCTCTTCCTTTTTTTTTTTCAGCATTGACATGTCCTTTTTTTTTTCTTTTTCTTTTTTTCCTACATCAGGCCTTCCTTTATCTCAGTATCAGCAATATCCATTTCTTAGATTTTTTTCAGCTTCACAGCCTTGTTTTCATATGGCTGCTTGTCATATGCACCATATCCACATCTTTCCCAGTTTCTTTGCAACATCACCAATCGATAGGTTGGGATATTCTCCTTAGGTTTTTGGGCCGTACTCAGAGCAAGATAGAAAAAGACCGAAGGAGCCCTCTTGGGTGCATTGGGATTCCAGAACTTTTTTGTTTCTTCTTTAGGAGGGATATAAGTTTTCATTTCTCTTTCATAGCCATCCTTGTCCCCCTTTGCCACATCTTCAGATTTTCCTTTCTCTTTAGCAGACATGATTTTCCACCTCAGCACTTTTTAGAAAATTTCGAGAAGTTAACTGAAACATGAGTGCTGCTTTTTGTTCTCCTTCTGGCAAGTTTGCACAAATAATGCTTATGATGGCATTTTGCCTCTTGGCTTCTTTGGATCTTCTTTTACCATGTTTAGTTATTTTTCCTCAGAGAAGCGCAGAGTCACCCAGTGCTCATCTGGCTCTCACTTGCCCCAGCACTGTCTCCATGGAGGTCAGTGTACTATAATGACTATTAGAAATATATGATTATTTGAAATTAACAAAGCTTTTATGTTGTCAAGCAACTTTGAAACTCATGCTAACAAGTAAAATTGTATTTGAATTTTTTTTTTCTTCTGAGAACTATCTTCTCATGATTTTGTAGTGTTTGAAATGTTTTACAAAGAAGTTGAATACGAAATTTTATAATTTTGGTATTGTAAAAGGCACTAGAATTCAACTCTCTAAAGATGACAGAAACTGAAGCCTAGAGTTATAAAACTTGTGCAGTATGACATGGATCCATGTCTTTTGGCTTCGACTCCAGAGCTTTGTTTCTCTTACATTCTGAGTTAGGAGAGTTTAAAGGCGCTAAAACTTAATGACAATAGAGACAATGACAGGATTAAAAAAAGAGTTATTTTTGGTATCATTGATTTCAAAGGTTAGCCATATTTACTACTGAAAAAGCAAATTTATATTTTAGGTTCAATTAAATATATATATATTTCTTGTTCTCTATATGTTTTGATTTATATATATATAGAGAGAGAAAGATTTCTATCTACATATAGATAGGTACTTTATATATAGAGGTACTATCAAGGGTATATATAGAGAGAGATATCTATATAGATAGAGATATCTATAGATATATCTCTATAGATATCAGTATCTATATAGATATCTCTATAGATATCTTTGTCTATAGATATCTATATTATATAGACATCTATAGATATATATAGATATCTATATATCTATATTATATATGCTCTATATCTATATTATATATAATACAGATATCTATATAATATAGATCTCTATAGATCTCTATATCTATATAGTATCTATATATAGAGAGATCTATAATATAGATCTCTATGATCTATAGATCTCTATAGAGATCTATATACTCTAATATAGGTATCTATAGAGATCTATATAGATATCTCTCTCTCTCTCTCTCTCTCTATATATATATGTATATATATACCCTTGTAAGAGTACCTCTATATTATATAGATATCCGTAGATATCTATCTATATGTATATCTCTCTCTGTATACCCTTGTAAGAGTACCTCTGTATATATAGAGAGAGTACCTATCTATAGATAGAGAGGGAGAGATTGAGAGATGAAGTCTCACTATGTTGCCAGGCTGGTCTTGAGCTCTTGAGCTTAAGTGATCCTCCTGCCTCAGCCTCCCAAAGTGCTAAGATGACAGGTGTGAGCCACCATGCCTGGCCAAGGCTCAACTCTTATGAGTGATAAGTTATAGAAAAACTAGAAGAAATATCATTTAGGAGTATGTGTATGTGTATTTGTATGTTCTAGGAATACTCGGAGCTAAACCTCAGTCTTTCACATCTCTTGTAGCACAATTCAAAGATTAATGTTTATGCTAGTGACCTTGTGAGAATACCTGAGGACATTGGTCCAGGACTCTGTCCCTTGAAAGAGCTGCTTCTAAAGAGGCATTTTGAGGTCTGGTTTGTTATAGAAATGTTATATTCTGTTGATGGTTTATAAATTGGGGAATTAGATAATCTCCATAAGCAGTCTTGCTATCTTGTATTTATATTTGAATGTAAGTCTAGAATTCACAGATGTGGATTTTATTGGTTTCAGCTTCTAGAGACTTCTTAGAACTGTTTTTTATGGGCAAGCTTATAGATATACTAGTTAAAACTTTTTTGGCTTTAATTCATTTGATCAAGATCATATAAGTTAGTGGCAGACTTGGTAGGGAGAAGGCGCAGGAGGTAATATATCAAAGAACTGAGGCATGACATATATAAGAGAAGACTTAAAATCAAGGTGATAGAATAGCTTTATAATCTTATACAGGTAATGTACTTTTTCTTGGTCTAATTTCCTTCAGGTATAAAATGAGGGTGTTAGATCACGGTGCTAATATTATCTCTTCCGAAAGTTAATGGTTCTAAAGTACTTTTCCTTTAAAGGTGGAAATATCTTGATTGATCATGGCTGAGAGAAATAAAAAGTAAAAATAAAAATATTTTTGTTTCTGTCAATTACCAAATGACTATATAAAAGGTTATTCTTGTATGTAAATTAAGTAAATTTAGTATTTTAAGTAAATTAAGTATTCTTATATGCAAATTAAGTAAATTAAGATCAAATGTGTCCATCACCATTAACATTTTTGTGAATAGCCCTTCAGATCTCACATACCATTTTAAATTTCATTTACAGTATATCTTAGATCACTTTCTGTGTCAATAAATATAGCTCTACATTTTCCCTTTAATGGCTACATAATATTCTTTTGTTTTATTTATAAATGTATTATTTACCAACCTACCAACTAATGAATGTATAGATTGTTTCCTCTTTTTTTACTGTTAAAAAGTGCAACAGGTAACATTTTGGTACTTTTTCTCCCCTCAATATTTTTATGGTTATTTCATTAAGATTAATTTTCTAGAAGTAGCATTGTCAGACATTTACATTTTGATATATAGTGCCAGATAATGCTCTAAAAAGTTTACAGAGATTTATACATTTAGACCTATAAATTAAGTATTGACTTAATAATATCTTTGTGTATAGGCTGTGGACATACTTCCCGAATTACTTTACAAAAATGTCTCCTAATTTTTTTTTTAAGTACGGGATTTAATCAAGATCTACACATTGCCTTTGATTGTCACATCTCTCTAGTCAGTATTACTCTTTTAATAGCTTAATTGAGGAAAAATTGATAACAGTAAACTGCCCATGTACTCTTTAAGAAAATCTGGCTTTAACTCAGCATAAACATTTTTGGAGTCATCCTTTTTGTTGATAAATAGTAGTCTGTTGTGTGAATACTGTAATTTGCTAATACATTTGCCTGTTAATGGACATTTGGGTTGGGTTATTACAAGTAAAACTACTATAATGTTTTTTATATTAACTCATCAAGTATTGGTTGATTAAAGAGAAGATAAATTTTGAAGAGGCAAGGGAATGAAATAACTGCTAAGTTCCAAAAAGTCTTGCTGTGTTGCCTGAGCTCTAGAGAGAGGGCGTTTTGGAAAGAAGACAACCTTTGTGGAAACAAGACAAGCAAATGCCCAAAGAATTTTCATTTAAGCTGGTAGCTTATACATTCTCTCTCCTCCAAGCTGATGCGTTTTCTTCAAAATACAACTTAGGTGTGACTCCTAGAATTCTTTCCTGACCTCACAGTTCTGGGTATCCTCTTTTTACTGTTGTTTATGTATTGATGAGCCCTCCCTATCTTTTGAATCTGGTAGTTTACAGGTCATTGGTCATATGACTGTCCTTTGGCTGGATGAGTAAGTTAAATTGAACCAACGTTTAATAAACTGTGGATGATTTCAGGGAGAGCTGAACACTTGATAAAGTTGGTACTTAAATGCCGTGCTTGTTTACATGTTGGACACCTCAGCTATACTGAAAGCTTTTGAGAGTGCATATTCTATGTTATTTATTTTTGTATCCCTGTTGCTTAGTATATAATAATTTTTCTTATTATTTGTTTGCTTAATAAATTAATACAGTTAAAAATAACATTGACATATGATTAGGAAATTTATATGCACATAAGTCTTAATTTTGAATGTGCTGTATGTTATAGTCAATCTGTAAAGTAGTTAGGAATTCAGGTTTATGGTTAATGGATGACATTTAGAAACAGGCATGGAAACCAGATGCTGGCTGAAAAATTAAATTCAACAAGTATTTATTGGTTTGTAAATATACAGAAAAACGAATTTTAAAATTCCCCCTGAAAATTAAAAACCTTCAGGGGAATTTTCAGTAATAGAGAATCAGAATGTGGTAAATGCTATAACAAAAATATCATCAAAGAACTGAGTGTAGTGTATACTACCTCAGTGAGGGAACTTTAGGGAGATTTAGGAAGACTTCCCTGGGGAGGTGGAATTTGACTTGAACCTTGAAGATAAGGTGTAGACTTTTGATAGCTAGAGAAGAGAATCTGTGATCACAGCAGAAGGGTAAACACTGTTACTCTGGTTGCAACAATATTTCTTTTAAGTTGTCACAGCTTTGGAACTAAAGAAGGGACTCTATCTCCTTTGGCCTGGAGTCACTCATTTACCCCTGTGTAGAGCTGTATACTCCCAAGTCAGATAAATGTAAATAATGGTCACTTAAAGTTAGTATGTTACAAGTTTTCATTCCAAGTGTCAGTTAATAAGTTTTATAGGTTTAACAACTGATTAATTTATTAATAAACATTATTTGAGTGCCTAATTTGTATAAGACACTTTTAGAAACTATCAATACAGTGATGACTAGGGCGAAGGTTCTGTCCTTAAGCACTTTAGAGTCTAGTAATTCTGTTTGTAATTGATCAGAATAATAAAGCAACATTTCTCTGGTTGATTTGACTCCCATTATCCCTTTCACTGCCAGTACTAACCCTTTCTTTCTAAAATCCGTAGGGTGGGGAGAGACATGCCTGGCCCTCCTCCACATCTCTGTTTCCTGAGAGATCAGTGTTGTAAGTGCATGTGGAAAGTGGGATCATCTTCAGCTTCCTCCTCTTCCTAGGGACAATCACTCTGTCATTTTCTTATGCCCACTTGCCCTCCCCAAACAGAAATTAGACATGGGGATTGGGAAGACATGAGAATTAGTACTGGGGAGAAAGGGCCTCCTATCCACTGGAATTAGGAGGAAGAACATTTGGAGTTCTTCCTCTCTCCAAACTTCATTTCTTCTCAAAAGAAAAAAAAAGTCTATTCTTTCTCCTACTCTCCCATCAGTTAATCCTTGTTGATGTTGGCAACTTTGGGAATAAATGGCAATTTCAAGGACATGGATCGCACCCCATTATACTCAGGATATTAACAAATTAATTTTTATGCATAATATTATATGAAGTTGTTCTATTTTAAATTCAATTAATGTAGATTTTTAAAAATTGGATTTGGTGATTCATGGCATATTATTGGAGGGATTACCACCCAGTTTTGACTATTAGAGAATCAGTTTATAGCCATGGTCTTGGACCTTACAATTAAGTTTCTAAGCTGCCAGTCACATAAGGTGGAGGGATACCCTGCTGGAAGTAGTGAGGATGCAAAAAGTGAGTATTTTATGCCTGGTTCTGTTGGACATACATATTTCTCCTCAAAGGAGTGGGTGATTGAGAGTTAACTAGAGCTATTTCCTGCTTGAGGTAGAGTCACAATATATGTACTATTTATATTTGTGTCTTGAGCAACAAAACAAAAGCAAGAGCTTGGCATGCAGAGGAACTGGAAGAAAGGCAATAGATCTAAAGCTGATCTTTGTTTTAAATAGGCTGGATATTCTACACCCATGACTCATTCTTTGTGAAAGAATATGCTGTTTGGCCTTTTCAGGGGAACTACAGTGCATCCTATGATTTAGCATCTCAATGAGGGCTTATTCATTAGTCGAACAAAGGCTTTTTTTAGAAATGAGGATTATATTGTTAGTAATTTTAGAGGGAAAATGTCATTGTCCATTTTTATAGTTAATGTGGTGACCAAGGAAAACAGCCTTTTAGAAGTTCTGAAAGTATATGGGAAAAATTGTATGTTTGACTCTTTTTCTATTGGGAGAGTTTTGTGCTGACAGAATTTGAAGCTTATATAAGTACTGTTTTGTTGCTTTGGAAATATTTTTTTACCCTAAGTTTCAGGCTTTCAAAAGGAATTTATATTTTAAATTTATGATACATAAAATTCAATTTACGAAGTAATAAAACACTAATTCTTTTAAAATTCCAATGTTTTAAGTAACAGTGTACTAAATAAACATGTTTTTTTTTGTCCCCCTATACATTAGTAACCAATGGTAAGTGAGTTTTAGTGTTTTGAGTTTTTAAAAAGATTTAAAGGTCACAGAACAATTGTAATTCCCACCCCCACTCCCATTGATTATTAAGATCATCTTGCATAGTTTCAGCTTGTATGGTCAGTTTTATGAATGGCACATACTGTTGTGGCAAAGCAAGGACTGCCTGGTGTTAACTAGGTGAGCAAAATTGAGAATAGACTGGAAATTCAGTTGCTATTTGTCATTGAGGAACTGCTTAAGGTTACAGATCATGACTTTTGAATGAGACTGGTCATAGTTACTAGATTTTCTTTAGCCCCATTCAGCTTCAGGAGGAGCTTCTTATTTCCATGGTTATACTTCTGAAGTAAGACATCACTGCATTCACCATCAATTCCCTTCAAAGGCATTGGCGTGGAGGACAAGGGAGTTGATGGTGAATGCAGTGGTGTAAGTATAATAATAATTGACTATGGGATTTAAAGTGAATAAGGAAGAGAAAGAATATCTGTTGATAGACAGTGAAGTGGTAGCATTGGTGGACTGAAGGGTTTTACTGATGTTAAAAGATTGTTGGACCCTAGAGGGAATGTGCTGAAAAGGTAAGTGGTGGAAAGAAAGTAGAATACTAGAAGCTGAGATTATAAAGTGCTTTCAGTTATCAATAATGGCAAGTTCAGAAGTATAACTATGGAAATGAGAAGCTGAGGTAGGAAAAGATCATTGGAGAAAAGAACTGAGTATATTGGAAGGATCATCATCATCATGAAGTGGTGTCAGAAAGACTGACAGTAAGTCAGTATGTAAAATAAGAGAATAAGGGCAGTATTGACTTGAATGACAACAATAACTTGGGGTAGTCAGTGATACAGTCTCATGACAGTAAAAACTGAGCTGCTATCAGAATAGTCTTAGTGGTCCTAAGGGAGAAAGTGGTAGATAGTTGTGTTTTGTAAAATGAGAGTTATCTTCCCAAGAATTGGAAGAGTTCTGGGGTTCTCCTTGATTTTGCTTGAGTCCTCCTGATGGCAGTCAGGAATGCTGCAGAAGGATTCTCTTGACCCTTGTCAGATGATGGACCAGAAACATATTCTCTTGATGACAGCCAAATTCAGTGTATTGTTGATAGGGTTAGAATAATGAGTGATTATTGTCCTGTTTTAGAATTCACAAATCATCCATATGACTAAAAGCTAAAGACCAGTGATTTTAATTGAGGGGGATCTTAGGAACCTACTAGGTTTTAACATTAAAATAACTAGCGTAGGCCAGGCGAGGTGGTGCACGCTTGTAATCCCGGCACTTTGGGAGGGCAAGGTGGGTGGATCATGAGGTCAGGAGATTGAAACCATCCTGCCAGCATGGTGGAACCCAGTCTCTACTAAAAATATAAAAATTAGCCGGGTGTGGTGGCGCATGTCTGTAATCCCAGCTACTTGGGAGGCTGAGGCAGAAGAACTGCTTGAACCCGGAAGGCAGAGGTTGCAGTGAGCTGAGATTGTGCCGCTGCGCTGTAGCCTGGTTACAGAGCAAGACTCCATCTCAAAAAAAAAAAAAGAAAAAAGAAAAGACTAGCGTAATTCCTTTTCCATAGGTACTCAGTAAGCATTTATGGTTTTCATTAATTAAGACAGTTAAATTTTCATTTATAAGGTAATTCTCATAATTGGTTATACCTAAATATATGACAGTAACGATATTTGTTCTTTGTATTTTAGACTATCCGCATAAATATGGTCCTCAGGGGGGCTGTGCAGATCATTCAGTATTTGAAAGGATGAGGAAATACCAGATGACTGGTGTAGAGGAAGTAACACAGGTAAGGATTTTAACACTAGCTTGCATTTAGGAAATGGAAATGAACTTGAGCATGTATATCTACATTTAAAAATGTATGTTCTAGAATTTCTGAAAGATTTATACTGCTATGGGGAGTGTTTTTTAATGCTCAAAGAGGCCAGGTAACTTGCCAATAAATAAGAGTTTGCGCTGAGATTTGAATACAAATATATGTGACCCAAAAAACAACACTAACATATACTATCTTTTATATGTTTTGTTATAACAGAGAACAAATGTTTTACCTAAGTGTAAAAATTTATATTAGTATCACAGTGACTACTTGCCCTGGTTTGCCAAGGTGTTCTTCATTTTTAACACTGAAAGTTGTGTGTCCATAGATAATCTGGTTGGTCACGTTAATAAAATCTCAGGGCTTTTCATATTTTAATTCTTTTTATTTTCCTCCTTTTTCTTTGTCATAGGTGACAAATTATAGTTATTTAAAACATAAGTTCAAAATGAGAAACCATTTCTTTTATGATAAAACATTTATCATATATTTTGGACATCCTTTTTAAAAATAGTATGGTAATGTTTCTTGAGCCATGAATATTTGCATTTGGATCTATTTCTTGATCTGTAAAATGGCATAAACAATTCTGTTTCAGGTGGGTGTTTCTAGTATTGAGATTTTATTCTTACCTGTATTGAACACATGCATATCGATCTCCTGCCATGTGTCAGAGACTGTGGAAAGTTCTGGGAATATGTGGAGATTAAGATGAAGGCTTATTCTCAAAAGTTTATGGTTTAATTGGAGATACAGAGAAACAATTTAGGTTAGTAGAAGAGAGAAGAGGATTAAGTATAGGATGATACTGTACACACAAGAGGAATAGCTAACCTGGCCTTGGAAGTATTTGAAGGCAGTAATCAAAAACCTTAAGAATAAGTAGGAGTTAGGTTAGCCATGAGGATATGAAAAGACTATTCCAAGCAGGAGAAACAGTACATATGAAAGCCAGGAAGACAGAAAGATCAGTAAAGAATTTTTAACCTGGGGGTAGAGTTTAAGGCTAGAGTTTAGGAGACTAATGAGAAGTTGTAGTTATTTGGTTGAGAAGTGACAGTGGCTTGTACTAATGTATTTCCAATGTGTATAAAAGGGTTGAGATTACAGACTGTTAGATATGATAGATTTTAGCAGGGTGGCTTGATAAAATATTGATATACAAAAATAGGTTGCATTTATTTATACCATGAGTAGACTACCAGAAATATAATGAGTGGACATTATTAATAATAATAATAAATATTATGTATTACAGATTAAACGTAACAAAGTATTATAAGACCTATATAAGGAAAATCAAAACTTTATTAAAAATATTAAGGAAGATTGATTTTAAATAAATGGAGAGATATACCATATTAATGGGAAATAATATTTAATATTATAAAAATGTCATTTCTCCCTGTATTGATTTGTAGATTCAATACAAGTTCAATACAAATTACAACAGGCTTATTTACAACAATAATCAGTGGGTCTAAAATGTTATATGGAAAAGTAAGGACTAAGAATTAGGGCCCACTTAAAGATGGTGAACAGGAAAGAGGTTTTTACCCTAGGAAGCATTAAGACTTACTGTAATAATTGAGATTATGATAGCACAAGGATGGACACATTGACTAGTGAAATAAAAATGAGTGGTTAGAAAAAGACCCATGCATGTATGAAACTTTTTTGTGTGGTAGAGATGCAATCTCAAATTAGTAAGGAAAAGTTGGGACTATTAAATAAATGGATCCAGAAAAAATGTTTATCTCCTTGAAAAAAAATGAAGTTGGATTACCATCTTACATCATATTTACAACAAAAAAGTCCAGATAGATTGAAGTATTAAATGTCTAAAATGAATACTTTGAAACTTGAAGATTTCTCTTTCAAGCTGTAATAGAGTAACTCATATCTAACATCAATAAAGTAAGGAAAAGTCAGGACCATTAAATAAATGGACCTAGAAAACATATTTATCTATTTGAAAAAAGATGAAGTTGGATCACCATCTTACACCGTATTTACAACAAAAAAGTCCAGATAGTTTGAAGTATTAAATGTCTAAGGTGAAAACTTTGAAACTTGAAGATTTCCCTTTAAAGTTGTGATCGAGTAACATATCTAACTAGGCTTTCTACAATAAACAACTGGAAAAAGGAAAAAAAATGTGAAACAGTTATTTTCACATTTTCAGCAGTGTTGCTAAGTGAAGAGTTAGCAGTCAGAGTTCAGGAAGACCAAGGCGTCTGGGCTTACGGACACAATACCTGAGAGGAGAGAACTGTGTTGAGAAAAAGCTCCAGATATCTCCACAGGTGTTGCCTTCCTTGAGACTTAGCTAAATACTAAGCTGTGCCTGCACAGGATGAAATTCTATGAGAAAACTATGAGGCAAAGAAAAACTACTGGGACTCTGTGAAGTGAACAACTATCAAAAACAATACTTGGGCCAGGTGATGGTTCATGCGTGTAGTCCTAGGATTTTAGAAGGCTGAGGCAGGAGAATCACTTGAGGCCAGGAGTACAAGACCAGCCTGGGCATCCTAGCCAGATCTCATCTCTGTAAAAAAATTTTTTTAATTAGCTGTGGTGGTGAGCATCTATAGTCTCAGCTACTCTGGAGGCTGAGACAGGAGGACTGCTTGAGCCCAGGAGGTTGAGGCTGTTGTGATCCATGATTGTGTCATGACACCCCAGCCTGGGCAGCAGAGCGAGACTCTATCTCTAAAAAATTACACATAGTAGAGATCCCTAACCTAGCCCTGGCTACTCCAGACCTGCCCTTCCTAAGCAGAAAAACAAGCCTAAAAAATGTGAAACTGCTTTTCAAATAAATTAGCTGTCTTTCAGAGAAGAGCTCAATAATATTTGTTAAAGGAGGACGCTAAGTTCAGATACTCAACAATATAACATTCACAGTGTTCAACATTCAAAGAACATTACTAGATGACAGGAAACTGAAAAATGTGATTCATAATAAGGAGAAAAGCCACCTAAATGGAAAAACAACCAGTAATTATAGGCATTAACAGGCAAGGACTTTAAAACAACTATTATTAGCATGTTCAGAGAATTAAAGAAAGACATGAACACAAAAAGGAGAGAATAGAAATTCTAATAAAGAACAATATGGAACTTCTAGGCTGAAAAATGTATTACCTGAAGTAAAAAATTTAGTGGATAGGCTTAAAAGAAAATTAATTACTACAGAAGTCAACATGAATATACTTGAGTAAAGGAAAATAAAACAATAGTATCCGTATCTGAGCACAGAGGGAAAATACTTGATGTCCAAGGGGAAGAGATAGAGAAAAAAATATTTTAAAATTAATGCCTCCAAATTTTTCAGATATAAAGAAAAATTTCAACTCATGGTTTAAGAAACTCAGTGTTTAACACTTGGAGGTTAAACACAAAGAAAACCATACCAGGGTATATTATAATTAAATTATTGGAAACACCTGGAAATCAGAGACAACTATAAAAGCAGCCAGAGAAAAGGAGATACATTTACATACAGGGGAACAAAGATAAGTGTAACTGGTGAGTTCTCATCACACAGTCAAACTGGAAGACATAGAGTAACATCTTCAAAGTGTTGAAAGAAAGCCTGCCAAATTAGAATTCTGTATTCTGTGAAAATAATCTTCAAAAACGAGGGCAAATTAAAGATCTTTTTAAAATAAAAATTGAGAGAATTTGTCTGT
Organism: Cheracebus regulus; assembly: GCA_963574635.1. Classification (NCBI taxonomy): domain Eukaryota; kingdom Metazoa; phylum Chordata; class Mammalia; order Primates; family Pitheciidae; genus Cheracebus; species Cheracebus regulus. Next base: position 31,447 of record CAUYQU010057688.1, read on the forward strand.
AGGAAACCTACATTGTAAGAAACATTAAAAGAAGTTCTTCAGGTAGCAAAAGATACCAGATGGAAACACGGGTATACACAGAGGAGCTAAGAACATTAAATAGTAACTATATAGATAAATGTTACGCAGTTTTTTTCTCATTTAAAAAAAATCTTCAAGAAATTATTACCTAAGTCAAAATAATAAGGTGTAAAGGATTTTGTAGTATACAGAGAGTCAAAATTGATGACAGTAGCACAAAGGACAAGAGAAAGAATAATAAAAGTATGTTGTGTTTCTTGAACAATTTGTGAAGTGGTGTAATTTTGTCAGGTAAACTGTGCTGTGTAAAGATAGATGTTGTAAACCTTAGAGCTGGAATCAGCAAACTACAGTCTGTGGTCCAGCTGTTTCCTTTTTAAGTAAAGTTTTATTCGAAAACAGCTACACCCATTCACTGATACATTGTCTATGGCTGCTTTTACATTAAAGCGACAGAATTGAGTAGTTGTGATAGAGACCATGTTGTCCGAAAGTCTAAATATTTGCTGTAAGGCCTTTTAAGAAAAAGTTTGCAGGAATGTCCTCTGCCCTGGAACAACCATTGAAAAAAGAAAAGTAAATAATTTAACAGGTTAATAAAATAAATTAAATGTAATTAAAAACAGTTAATTCAAGAGAAGTAGAGAAAAAGGAACAAAAAACGGGTGGGACAAATAGAAAATAAATAGCAAGATGATAAATTTAAATGTAACCATATTGATGACTGCATTAAATATAAATGGACTGCAGAGGCATGAAGATTGCCTGAGGCTGAGAGTTTAAGACTAACCTGTTCAACATAGCAAGACCTAGTCTATATTTTTTTTTTTTTTTTTAGAATGAAAGAGAAAGGAAGAGGAAGAGATTTTAGAAAAAGAGAGAAAAGGAGAAAGAAAGAAACAGCAAAAGAAAGAAAAAATGAAAGAGAAAGAGGAAGAGATTTTAGAAAGAGAAAAGGAGAAAGAAAGAAACTGCAAAAGAAAGAAAAAA